>CAWUFW010020746.1:0-142109 GCA_963921515.1 Calotriton arnoldi | reverse complement strand
TATTAAGGTCTCCCTCACAAATCAGCATTGCCTGAGTGGGCACTCTGACTAGGTCAGAGTCCACTTCAGAACCCAGGGTCAACCCTACTACACCCTTATTCTGAGTACCACCTCCACCAGTAGCTGAGCTAGTGGGAACAGTTGCCTTAGGGGCAGGAGTGGTGGCGGTTTGGTCTTTGGACTTGTTACAATCAGTAGTCCAGTGCCCTTTCTGTTTACAGAATTTGCACCAGTGCTTCTTTTGGCCTTTCCCCTTGTTGGATTGTGACTCCCCACCAGATGCAGATTTTTGGGGCCCTTGTGAAGACTTCTGGTCTTTTGAGTTATCCCCACCTTTCTCAGAGCCCTTAGGATCTTGCTTCTTGGTGTCACCCCCTTGGTTCTGGGGTTTCTGCCTTACCCTGGTTCTGACCCATTTGTCTGCCTTCTTTCCCAATTCTTGGGGAGAGGTCAGATCTGAGTCCACCAGGTATTGATGCAACAACTGGTTCTGGCAATTATTAAGGATCTGTTCTCTCATCATCAGATTATACAATCCCTTGAAATCAGTAACCCTACTGCCAACCAGCCAACCCTCCAGAGCCTTGGTTGCACAATCTACAAAGTCAGTCCAGTCCTGAGTCTGTGCCTTCTGGGTGTCTCTGAACTTTAACCTGTACTGCTCAGTGGTTAAGCCAAATGCATCTATCAGTGCACTCTTCAGGACTTCATAATTATCAGCATCCTCTTCTCTAACAGTGAGGAGCTTGTCTCTACCTTTGTCTGAAAAGGAGAGCCACAAGATTGCTACCCACTGCTTTTGGGGGACCTGCTGTACTCTATAGGCCCTCTCCATAGCAGTTATCCACTTGTGGATATCATCCCCACTCTGGTAGGGAGAAACAACCTTGCTCAGGTTCCTATGGTCTGGAATAGATTCTCTGACTCTAGGGACACTGTTGCTGCCACCAAGGGGTTCTAACCCCTCTCTTCTAGAAGCTCTCTGGATTTCCAGGGCTTCTCTATCCAGTGCCAACTGCTTGGTTCTGAGGGCAACTCTTGCTTCCTCATACTGCAGCAGTTTGCACATTCTTTCAGAGGAGGTCTCTCTTATGGGAAAGTATGAGTTCCTCTGGTGGACAAATTCTCTGCCAGAATGATGAGTGGTCAGATTCCCTGGAAGGGGACCTATGCCTTTCCTCCACTCTGTCAGCTCTCTTAGGGAGAATTCCTCTGTCCTTTTCAGGCCCCTTGAGGCCTGGCCCTTCAATCACAGAGTCTTGGTCATTCTGATTTTCATCATCTGACCCAGATACTGTAATTGACCCACTCACTGATTCAGACCCATTAGCTCCTAGAGCCAATCTAAGATCATCTGCTGTCAGCAGATCTATCAGGTGTAGTGTGGAGGGACTCTGTCCTAGCTTCAGGTGTCTTTCAACACACATGGCTCTCAAGTCAGAGAAAGCCATGTCCTTATACTGAGGCTGAGTGGATCCACTGGTTCCACCCTTTAAGGACATTCTAGTGTTGTGCAGTGTTGTACTACCTACACTAGTTTGTGGCCTACTGATACTAGCTTGAGCTGTAGAAAGGGTGTGCTATCCCTTGGCACACAGCTCTAAGTTCAGTAGAACTTATTGATACTAAGCTTGACTTTATATGTACCTCAAGTACCTATAGTGGTTTTCAGTTAGTAATTCAAATAGAGATTTTCTGGTAAAACAATAGCAAGCTGGAATCCCACACGCTGCCCACCAATGTGAGAAGTTGGCCTGGTATATGCTGTTCACTAATTAAAGTGGACACCTTGCACCAGAACAATTCGACTCTTATGGTAGATAGGTTTAAGACAACCTTTATAGAAAGCTATCCTAGTGGTAGCTGTGGAGAGCAGCCTTCAGGCTAAGTCTTGAAGGAATGTAAAGCAGCTTGTTTTACCACACAATCTCTTGAATCACCAAATGAAAAGACACCACACAGGTATATATATCAAATATATATGTATTTATTAATAAACACTCTCTACTAATCTCTTTATGAGATTAGAAGTCAGGAACATATGTACAAGTCAAATGTTATCAAAATAAGTTTAGCACAATCGAATATCACAATCTTAGTTTGGCTAGACCTAGGTCTAGGGCTTCTAGAATCGAGGGACCCCAAGAACCACCCCAGGTAGTTGTAGGAGACCCACAGAGGACGGACGCGGTGTCCTGGCACCGGTGCGAGTCCTGTACGAGTCTATGCGAACAGACGCGATTGAGATTTCAATGTTAAAGGTCCCTTGCGTGTTCGAGGCGAACACACCGATCGGTCCTTGTACGAGTCGAAGGACGCGGTTACAGATAGAGTTGCAAGGGAGATGGACGCACTGTGTCTAACACAGACGCGAACCGTGTGCGAGTCAGCGCAATGGAGATTTCAATGTTACAGGCCCCTTGTGTGTTCGAGGCGAACACCGATCGGACTCAGTACGAGTCGAAGGACACGGTTCTAGATAGTATTACAAGGGAGATGGACGCGATGTGTCTAACACAGACGCGAACCCTGTACGAGTCAGCGCAATTGTCGCACTTAGAAAATAAGAGTTTTAGGGCACTTCTAGGGTAGCTACAAGCAAGTCACTTACAGGGTAAGTAGTTCTAGGGCCCACACCCACAGGAGCACCGTAGTGCTGAAGTTACCTCACCCAGGGGAGCCGGGTGCATAGGGTTTCTTGGGTGTCGGGTCGCGGCGTCGTTTTCAATGGGAGCCAGTGAAGACTTGCTGCTTGCGGCGACAGGAGAAGTGTCCGGAGGAATCCAAGCCTGGATTCAGAAGATGGAAGACCTGAAAGCAGAGGGGACAGTGTTCAAAGTCACTTGGCAGTGACTCGGGGCCCGGAAGATGGATGCCCACCGTCGTCGCAGGATTCAGGTCGTTCGCGGGTGCCTTGACTCTTCAGCCATGAGGTCCAGGAGGCGTCGACAATTACCAAGAGCTGGATTCGGCGTGTCCCACGATGTCTGCAGCTTACTGCGGTGTCGGCGACTCGATTGGAGCCAACAAGCCTTGGTAACAGCAAGTCTCGGGGAAAGTGTAAAAAGTCAATGGCGAAGACCAGCAAGGTCTGAGGGACTCACCCAGCGAGGGTAAGTCAGGGCAGGCCTGGAGCAACCAGGGGAGCCCTTTGGTTCTGTAGGAAACTCTTCAGGGGACCCACAAGCCGGCTGGCAAGGGATTGCAAAGACGCCTCGGGAGGATTCGCTCAACAGGGGCCCACGGTCTCTCGGGACATGGTAGGCCTCTAATCTTCGGAGGGATTCCTGCTGGAGGCTAGGACCACACGTGGTCCAAAGCACAAGTTCGTGGAATGTTGTGAAGGGGTTGCACTCGACAATAGTGCACGGTACCCAGGGGTCGCGGTTCCTTGTCACTCTTGGGGTCCACTGGCCTCAGCTTCGCTGGGGACTCACGATGGCCTTTGCGAAGTCAGGAAATCCACTTTTTGGGCTGCAGGGACTGTAGACTCCGGCGGGAGCGGCGTAGTTTTCAACCGTCGTTTGTAGTTTTTGGTGCCTGCCAAGCAGGGGAGTCACTCCTTGACTCCAAGGGAGATTCTTCAGTCTTCCAAAGATAGTGGAACGTCGAAGGTCCGGGATTCTTCTTGTAGAGCGTCGTCCAGGGGTATCTAGTTTGCAATGCACAGGTTCCCCCTCTTATACTAAAAGAAAGGGAGGGACTAGCTCTATGACCCCACCTATGGGAGGGTCAGGGGAGTGGGTGGTTACACCTACTTCCCTTTGTCCAGTTTCGCGCCAGAGCAGGGGCAGGTAGCCCCTGAGCCGGTTTGAACTGGGGTATGCACAGAGGAGCCTTCTGCTCCCCCAGTGCAGGACTTCAAAGCACTCTAAGAGTGCACCCACCCAGCCCCAATACACTAAACCCTGTCTGGGAGGTGGTCACACCCCTTGGGACAGGATATCTATTGTTGGGCTTCCTCCACTGCGAGTGTTGGTCATCAGCAGGAGGGCAGCCCAGTGTCTGTGACTGGTGGCATCCATTTTGTGATGCCAGGGCTCTGCAGGATTCTACCGCGTTTCCACAGTAGGTACATGTCTATCCCTCTAGAAGGGTGGAATGCTACCCCCGCGGCCAGGACTGGCGGGGGGTAGTATTCCAAGATGTTTGACACCAAACACAACATGTTTCGATGCAGCCATTCCAAAGTTAGCATTCTACCGCGAGGATATAATGCACTTAAATGTATATGGTTTAACCGCATCCACAAACAGCCCCAGAGAATGGACTCTGAGAGCTGCAGAGGGGCCCTGCTCAGGCAGAGGCACCCCCTCACATGGAAACTAAGCACCCTGCCCTCAGGATTGATAGGGCCTGCTTTAGGGGTGACTGATAAGTCTCAATGTGTGTGCAGGAGAGATATAGGGGACCTATATCTCAGTGAGGGGTGCTAGCACTTCCTCACCCAGGCTGCAGTAGCAGGCCTGCGGTGTCAGATTTAGTCTGCTTCCCAGGGGTGGCATAATACATGCTTCAGCCCCTGGTAGGCCTGTGAAGTACCTATGCCCTTGGTACCTAAGGTACCATATACTAGCGACTCATAAGGTACCACAGTATCCAATCACTAGTACACCTAGAGTGCACTCCAAATCGTTTAGAGAGAACAGAGAGGCTGGGGCCCTGATTGGCAGGGTCCCAGCCAGACTATAGCCAGAAACCAGTGTAAACATCAGAAAAAAAGTGGGGGCAACATAAGAGGCAGATCCTACTCTCCTACACTGACTGACTCTCTCACTCTCTCACTGACTGACTAACTGACTGACTGACTCTCACTTTCTCTCTCACTGACTGACTCTCTCACTGACTGACTGACTGACTGTCTCACTCTCTCTCTGACTGACTGACTCTCTCAATCTCTCTCTCTCACTGACTCTCTCACTGACTGACTCTCACTGACTCTCTGACTGACTGACTCTCTCTCTCACTGACTGACTGACTGACTCTCTCACTGACTGACTGACTCACTGACTGACTCTCTCACTGACTGACTCTCTCACTCTCTCTCACTGACTGACTGACTCTCTCACTGACTGACTGACTCTCTCACTGACTGACTGACTCTCTCTCTCACTGACTGACTCTCACTCTCTCTCACTGACTGACTGACTCTCTCTATCTCTCTCACTGACTGACTGACTCTCTCACTCTCTCACTGACTGACTGACTCTCACTGACTCTGACTGACTGACTCTCTCACTCTCTCTCTCACTGACTCACTCTCTCACTGACTGACTGACTCTCTCTCACTGACTGACGACTCACTGACTGACTGACTGACTCTCTCACTGACTGACTGACTCTCTCTCTCACTGACTGACTGACTCTCTCACTGACTGACTGACTTACTCTCTCACTCACTGACTGACTGACTCTCTCACTGACTGACTGACTCTCTCACTGACTGACTGTCTCACTCTCCAACTGACTGACTGACTCTCTCACTCTCTCTCTCACTAACTGCCAGACTGACTGACTCTCTCACTGACTGACTGACTGATTCTCTCACTGACTGACTGACTCTCTCACTCTCTCTCTCACTAACTGCCAGACTCTCTCACTGACTGACTGACTGATTCTCTCACTGACTGAATGACTCTCTCACTCTCTCTCTCACTGACTGACTCTCTCACTGTCTGACTCTCTCTCTCTTTCACTGACTGACTGACTCTCTCTCTCACTGACTCTCTGACTGACTGACTCTCTCACTCTCTCTCTCTCAATAACTGACTGACTGACTCTCTCACTGACTGACTCTCTCACTGACTGACTGACTCTCTCACTCTCTCTCTCTCACTGACTGACTCTCACTTTCTATCTCACTGACTGACTCTCTCACTGACTGACTGACTCTCTCACTCTCTCTCTCTGACTGACTGACTGACTCTCTCAATCTCTCTCTGTGAGAAGTTGGCCTGGTATATGCTGTTCACTAATTAAAGTGGACACCTTGCACCAGAACAATTCGACTCTTATGGTAGATAGGTTTAAGACAACTTTTATAGAAAGCTATCCTAGTGGTAGCTGTGGAGAGCAGCCTTCAGGCTAAGTCTTGAAGGAATGTAAAGCAGCTTGTTTTACCACACAATCTCTTGAATCACCAAATGAAAAGACACCACACAGGTATATATATCAAATATATATGTATTTATTAATAAACACACTCTACTAATCTCTTTATGAGATTAGAGGTCAGGAACATATGTACAAGTCAAATGTTATCACAATAAGTTTAGCACAATCGAATATCACAATCTTAGTTTGCTAGACCTAGGTCTAGGGCATCTAGAATCGAGGGACCCCCAAGAACCACCCCAGGTAGTTGTAGGAGACCCACAGGGGACGGATGCGGTGACCTGGCACCGGTGCGAGTCCTGTGCGAGTCTATGCGCTCAGACGCGATTGGGATATCAATGTTTAAGGTCCCTTGCGTGTTCGAGGCGAACACACCGATCGGTCCTTGTACGAGTCGAAGGACGCGGTTTCAGATAGAGATGCAAGGGAGATGGACGCGCTGTGTCTAACACAGACGCGAACCTGGTGCGAGTCAGTGCAACGTAGATCTCAGAGTTACAGGCCCTTTGTGTGTTCGAGGCGAACACCGATCGGACTCAGTACGAGTCGAAGGATACAGTTCTAGCTAGTGTTGCAAAGGAGATGGACGCGGTGTGTCTAACACAGACGCGAACCCTGTACGAGTCAATGCAATTGTCGCACTTAGAAAGTTAGAGTTTTGGGACACTTCTAGGGAAGCTACAAGCAATCCACTTACAGGGTAAGTTGTTCTAGGGCCCACACCCACAGGAGCACCGTAGTGCTGAAGTTACCTCACCCAGGGGAGCCGGGTGCATAGGTGTTCTTTGATGTCGGGTCGCGGCGTCGTTTTCAATGGGAGCCAGTGAAGACTTGCTGATTGCGGCGACAGGAGAAGTGTCCGGAGGAATCCAAGCCTGGATTCAGAAGATGGAAGACCTGAAAGCAGAGGGGACAGTGTTCAAAGTCACTTGGCAGTGACTCGGGGCAAGGAAGATGGATGCCCACCGTCGTCGCAAGATTCAGGTCGTTCGCAGTTGCCTTGACTCTTCAGCCACGAGGTCCAGGAGGCGTCGACGACAACCAGGAGCTGGATTCGGCGTGTCTCACAATGTCTGCAGCTTACTGCGGTGTCGGCGACTCGATTGGAGCCAACAAGCCTTGGTAACAGCAAGTCTTGGGGAAAGTGTGAAGAGGCAATGGCGCAGACCAGCAAGGTCTGTGGGACTCACCCAGCAAGGGTAAGTCAGGGAAGGCCTGGAGCAACCAGGGGAGCCCTTCGGTTTATTTAGGAAGTCTTCTGGGGACCCACAAGCCGGCTGGCAAGGGATTGCGAAGACGCCTCGGGAGGATTCACTCAGAGGGGCCCACGGTCACTTGGGACGTGGTAGGCCTCTGATCTTAGGAGGGTTCCTGCTGGAGGCTGGGACCACACGTGATCCAAAGCACAAGTTCGTGGAACGTTGTGAAGGGGTTGCACTCGACAATAGTGCACGGTACCCAGGGGTCACGGTTCCTCGTTACTCTTGGGGTCCACTGGCCTCAGCTTCGCTGGGGACTTACGATGGCCTTTGTGAAGTCAGGAAATCCACTTCTTGGGCTGCAGGGACTTCGGACTCCGGCGGGAGCGGCGTAGTTTGCGACCGTCGTTTGTAGTTTTGGTGCCTGCCAAGCAGGGGAGTCACTCCTTGACTCCAAGGGAGATTCTTCAGTCTTCCAAAGGTAGTGGAACGTCGAAGGTCCGGGATTCTTCTTGTAGAGCATCGTCCAGGAAAATCTAGGGTGCAATGCACAGGTTCCCCCTCTTATACTAAAAAAAGGGAGGGACTAGCTCTATGACCCTACCTATGGGAGGGTCAGGGGAGTGGGTGGCTACACCCACTTCCCTTTGTCCAGTTTCGCGCCAGAGCAGGGGCAGGTAGCCCCTGAGCCGGTTTGAACTGGCATATGCACAGAGGAGCCTTCTGCTCCCCAGTGCAGGACTTCAAAGCACTCTAAGAGTGCACCCACCCAGCCCCAATACACTAAACCCTGTCTGGAAGGTGGTCACACCCCTTGGGACAGGATATCTATTGTTGGGCTTCCTCCACTGCGAGTGTTGGTCATCAGCAGGAGGGCAGCCCAGTGTCTGTGACTGGTGGCATCCATTTTGTGATGCCAGGGCTCTGCAGGATTCTACCGCGTTTCCACAGTAGGTACATGTCTATCCCTCTAGAAGGGTGGAATGCTACCCCCGCCGCCAGGACTGGCGGGGGGTAGTATTCCAAGATGTTTGACACCAAACACGACATGTTTTGATGCAGCCATTCCAAAGTTAGCATTTTACCGCGAGGATATAATGCACTTAAAAGTATATGGTTTAACCGCATCCACAAACAGCGCCAGAGAATGGACTCTGAGAGCTGCAGAGGGGCCCTGCTCAGGCAGAGGCACCCCCTCACATAGAAGCCAAGCACCCTGCCCTCAGGATTGATAGGGCCTGCCTTAGGGGTGACTGATAGGGTTATATGTGTGTGTAGGAGAGATATAGGGAACCTATATCTCAGTGAGGAGTGCTAGCACCACCTCACCCAGGCTGCAGTAGCAGGCCTGTGGTGTCAGATTTAGTCTGCTTCCCAGGGGTGGCATAATACATGCTTCAGCCCCTGGTAGGCCTGTGAAGTACCTATGCCCTTGGTACCTAAGGTACCATATACTAGGGACTCATAAGGTACCACAGTATCCAATCACTAGTGCACCTAGAGTGCACTCCAAGTCGTTTAGAGAGAACAGAGAGGCTGGGGCCCTGTTTAGCAGGGGCCCAGCCAGACTATAGCCAGAAACCAGTGTAAACATCAGAAAAAAAGTGGGGGCAACATAAGAGGCAGATCCTACTCTCCTACAGTTTTCATTTGTGCATGACTGGTTTACTACCACAGGTGTGTTGCGTGAATGCAATATAATACTTGCAGTACGTATCCATGGTTGTTTGTTTACTTAGACCCTAACTGAGCAGATTATATTGCTTGTACATGTTTGTTTTTATTTGGTCTGTAGTCTTAGCCCAGACCGTGATCCTTGCTCTATGGGTGCAACTGAGAGGCTGCTGAAATCAGTTTTTATATGGCATTACCTATACTCTGTCTTTATTCTTGTGCTAGTGTTCACCCATTTTGCCAGGGATACTTTGAGTTGAGACACAAGACCTGACTTTTGCAGGTAAGCCCATTGGTTGTGCTTGAGGGTGATCACGGGATTGCATGCTGACACCTCACAGGAGGAAACAGTTATTTTCCCACATTGGTTGAAGGTGGCATTGACAATTGTTATGCTTTGCTGGCAATTAACTTTTTCATGAAACCTGGATGTCGATGTGACCATGTTTTTTTATCTTATTTCCCTACAGGTCCTGGAGAAGTGGATCTCATGATGAGTTTTTGGTAACCACTTTGTTTGTGTTATCTTGTGTGTGCACTATTTGGCATCTCTTATGAGGTTAGCAGAAGTGAACTAATAGAGGTCCTCATGAATGCCCCTACACCTTAGACAAGGGTCATAGTGATTGGAAAAACATGTCAACCAAAATAGAGAACACCATCAGGGTATTTTTTAAACCTGACCTAGACAGACAATAATAAAGTGAAACGTCTGTTTTGGAGTCCGTTTTAACCACACCTTTTGTATTTTGTTGCACTATAGCACTTATCACATTCTACCACATTACTTGCCACACAACTTACTCCATAGGGTCATACTATGACATACTAAAACATACAAAGAGCTCCTCCCAATTAGTGTGGGAGTTGTAGCCCACACCACGACTTGCTGTTGCGGTGTGAGTAGAAACCCTATGATAAAGCATGCCACCCTCGGCACGTAAGAGTTTTCGTCCTATTAAAGGAAAACTCCTTGGCATCTTAAGTTTCGTGTAATTTTTTGATTCTTTTTGGAACCCGGGCATTTTGTTGTGTGGAGTATTTATGGTTGGGGAGCGAATACACGCTGGTCTTTAAATCTCCTCTGGCCCTCTCTTGTGTGTGATTAAACAGCATCAATCAATAAATTAATCAAGTATTTATAAAGCATGGCACATTACCCACGAGAGTCTCAAGGCGCTGGAGTTGTTAACTGCTTTGTGGTGAGCTGTTCATTTGAACAGCCAGGTCTTGAGCCCTTTCATGGATTGCTGGAGTGATGAGGTGGTCCTCAGGTGCAGGGGGAGGTTGTTCCAAGCTTTGGCTTGCATGTGTGAGAAGGAACGACCTCCGCTGTTGCCACAGCTGGTCCGTGGGGTGTCTGTGATGAAGAGGGTGGCAAATTGTAGGTGTCTAGTTGGTTGGTGGAAGTTCATGCTTTTGTTGATGTATGCTGGTCCTTCAATGGCAAGACTTTGTATACGTGGGTCAGCATCTTGAACAGGCATCTTTTCTGGATCGGGGGCCAGTGTAGCTTCTTGAGGTGGGGTGTGATGTGGGTCTGTCTGGGGAGGTCAAGTATGAGTTTTGCTGCTGCGTTTTTTATTGTCTGTAGTCTCTTCAGGAGGTGTGTAGTGATTCCTATGTAGAGTGCATTCCCATAGTCCAGCCTGCTGGTGATGAGGCCCTTCGTGGCGGTCCTTCTGGTGTTGACTGGGAGCCACCTCAAGATCTTGCGGAGCATGCGTAGGGTGTGGAAGCAGACTGATGAGACTGTGTCTACCTGTTTCTTCATAGATAGCTTGCTGTCCAATATGATGCCCAGATTGCGGGCATGGTCTGTCGGGGAGGGGGATGGGCCGAGTCCAGCAGGCCACCATGCATTGTTCAATGGCGAGGTGCTGTTACCAAAGATGAGGACTTCAATCTAGTCTGTGTTGAGATTGAGACAGTTGCCCTTCATCCAGTCGGTGTCGTTCATTGTACATTGGTGGAAGTTGGCTCTGATGGTGGAGGGGTCTTATGACAGGGAGAGGATACGCCAGGTGTCGGCGTAGGAGATGATGTTAAGTTTGTGCAATCTGACGGTGTTGGCCGGGGGGTCATGTTCATGTTGAAGAGGGTGGGGCTGAGGAATGATCCTTGGGGAACACCACAGATTATCTTCTTAGGTACCGAGGTGAACAGTGGGAGACGGATTCTCCGGGTTCTTCCGGTGAGGTATGCGGTGATCCATTTGAGGACATCTCCCTGGATTTCGATGTGGTGGAGTCTGTTGATCAAGATGTGATGGGTGACAGTGTTGAAGGCAGCTGACAGATCCAGGAGGATGAGGGCTGCCGTTTCGCTGTGGTCCACGAGCGCCCTCATGTCATCGGTGGTTGCGATCAGGGCTGTCTCTGTGCTGTGGTTGGCTCAGAATCCAGTTGCTAGTTGATTGTCTTTTCGAGAACCTTCGCTGGAAAGGGGAGCAGGGAGATGGGCTAGTAGTTCTTCGGTTCTGCTTGGTCGGGTGATGTTTTCTTCAGGAGGGTCCTCACTTTAGTGTGTTTTCAGTCCTCAGGGAAGGAGGCCAAGGTGATGGAGGTGTTCAGACCTTTCTTGAGCTGGTCGCCATTCGTCTTGCTCCCGAGGTTAAAACTATGGTGGGGAGAGGGGTCCGTGGGTGCTCCTGAGTGCGTGGAAGTTCATGATGGAGATTTTGGCTTGCATTCTGAGAGGGTTCCGGTCGGTGAGCAGGTGTTTGGGGTTTGTGTTCGTGGGTGTGAGGAGGCTGATGCTGTTGGCAGCGGAGGGTTGAGGTTTGAAGTTTTCGTAGATGACTGAGATCTTGACGTGGAAGAAGTCCGCCAGGGTGTTGCACAGTTCTCGTGAGGGGTAATGTCGTTCATGGCAGCTGAGGGGTTGGAGAACTCTTTCAAGATATTATATGCAATGTTGTTGTGATGCTTAAGGAAATATATATCAGGGAGGCTTGAGACAACTATCGCAAAACGATATCTGTGAAACCATCACTAAATATGAATATAACAACACAGTTATGGGGTACTGGCATGAGTTAGAAAGCTGGAGAGATAGAAGTCCCTTTGAGCAGGAAGAATACCAATATCTCAGATGCAGTCATCCTCTTATACCAGTCCTGTCCTTACTAACTAAAATACTCCACAATAGCAAGGATCCTACGGGAAGCAGTGCTCTAAAAAACACATTTTGTTAGATTGATTTCTTCCTCAGGAATTTTGTCTCTGCCATCCCCTCATACATCAGGGACACAAAAGACTTTCTGGCCAAGATTGAAGAGTGGTATTGTTCGATGATTATGTGCTTATGACATTGGATGTATGTTCACTGTATACATGTATTGAACACCAACATGGCATAGAAGCCTGCAGACAGTTCATGAGAGAAAGACAGATACACTTGTTATCACATGTGAAGATGATATTGGAAAAGTTTGGTCATTGTTTGAAAAACAATATTTTCCTGTTTAACGGATGCTCTATAGACAACTCAAAGGCAGTGCGATGGGAACTTGTTTTGTTCCCATCTTTGTGAACCTATTCAAGGGTTGGTGGGAGAAACAAGTGCCCACAGCACCAAACACGGGAGAAGACATGGAACAGGTCATACTGTGGCTCCACTATAGCGATTATCTTTTAATCATGTGGCAAGGCACAGAAGAATCAGCTCTTATATTTGTCCAAAAGAAGAGGAAAAATTTGGTTAATCTAGACTTTACATGCAGCACCAATAAAAATCGTATTGATTTTTTGGGATGTGGTAATTGTGGCAATTGATGGGAAATTGCATACTAATCTCTATAGGAAGCTCACCGCAGACAACAGTCTTCTCCATGCTCTCAGTAGCCACCCAGATACTCTTAAGTGAAGTATCCTCTATGGGGAATTGCTGAGGGTGTGGAGAAACTGCAGCTCGGAGGAAGCCTTTCCCAAGGAACAGAAAATTAGGATTAAGACATTTCAAGAGAGGGCATAACCCGGTTGGGTTTTGGAGACAGCAGAAGAAAGAATTAAAACAAAGAGTAGTTTCCAAACCACATTAAGGAGGATGATGAGCGGAGAAAGACCGTCAGGATGATAACATTCAGTGGTGATTCCCAGTAGCAGCTCCTGCAGGGAGTGCCGCCGGGCGGTGACGCGGGGCGGGGGAGGGGCAGGGTGGGGGGTAGTAAAATCCGGAATACGGCCCAACGGAGGTAAGTACACATTTCAATAAATAAAATGAATTTCGTTGCGCACGCTGCATCGTATTTGGCAATGCAGCGCGCACTCCCTGCAGGAGCCGCTACTGGTGATTCCAGGAAAATCCGTAATATAATTTGCAGACACTGGAATATTCTCAGCAGTGACTCCATCCTGGGGGGAGTGCTTGGTGACAAACCTAGCATTCCAAGATGAAGGATTATTCCCTGAGAAACAGGCTAGTACACAGTGACATCACTGATAGCATGGAGAGTATGCTGGGCAATTTGAAGGGATTCTATCCATGTGACCGATGCAAGGCATGTAAAAACAGTAGAGGTAAGAAAGAGTACTGTAGGAAAGTAGGATCTGCTTCTTATAGTTACCCCCACTTTTTGCTTGATGTTACACTGTTTTTGACTAGTCTGACTGGAATCCTGCTAATCAGGACCCCAGTCTATCTGCTTTCTCCCTAAAATGTTATGCCATGTACTTAGGTACACTCCAGATTGGATACTGGGGTACCCTTGTCAGTCCCTAGTATATGGTACAAATGTACCCAGGGCATAAGTACCCCAGAGGCCTCCCATGGGCTGAAGCATGTATTATGCCACCCATGAGAGGCCATGCAAAATGGAACTGCAGGCCTGCCATTGCAGCCTGTGTAAGATGGTGCATGCACCACTTACTTTAGATATAGTTTTACTTTATCCATAGGTCACTACACTTAAAACCTATCAGTCACGCCTCTAGCAGGCCTTGACAATCCTGAAGGCAGGGTGCTGGGTTTTATGTGAGAGGGTGCCCCTGCTTGAGCAGAGCACCCCTACAGCCTTCAGAGACCATTCTCCCGGGTTGTCGGTGACGCAGCCAGACATATAGGTAGAGGTGCATTATATGCTCGCGTAAAATGCTATCTCAAAAACGGCTGAAACAAAACATGTCAGGTTTAGTATCAAACACCTTGGAATCGTACCTCCACTCCGGTAACAGGTGTGGGAGGTATGATTCCACCCTTCTGAAGTGAGCTTCGTGGGGTCCCTGGTCTTCCCGGTACCAGCCTTCTCAACCCGGGCAGCACAAAATGGTTGCTGCCGACCAGACCCATTTCTGCCCTCCTGCTGCTGAACCAAGCTTGAGCAGGGGAAGGCAGGAAAATAGGCATCCTGTCACAGGGAGGTGTGACCACCTCCCAGACAGGATTTAGTGTATTGGGGCTGAGTGGGTGCACTTCCAAAGTGCCTGAAAGTCTGCATCTGGGGCACACTTGGGGCCTGATTCACAGAACTAACTTAAGTCAAAAACGTAAACGTAAACGTAAAGTTAGTACTTTTTAGGTATTCACAGAATACACTTACTCATTTTGGTATTCACAGAATACACTTACTCATTTTGGTATTCACAGAATGAACTTACTCATTTCGGTATTCACAGACGTTAGTAGTCCTAACTTTAGGACTACTAACTTCTGTGAATACCGAAATGAGTAAGTTCATTCTGTGAATACCAAAATGAGTAAGTGTATTCTGTGAATACCTAAAAAGTACTAACTTTACGTTTACGTTTACGTTTTTGACGTAAGTTAGTTCTGTGAATCAGGCCCCCAGTGTCCCTGTGCATAGTCCAGTTCAAACTAGTCCTGGGAGCCGTTGGCTCCCGCTCTGGCGCGAAACTGGACAAAGGACATGGGAGTAACCTCCCTACTGTCCTGACCCTCCCCTGGGAGGGTCCCCTGAATCTGTCCAACCCTCTCCCATGGGTACAAAAGGGCTTACCTGGCTGCAGGACCCTAGATTCGACGTGGACAAGATTCTGAACAAGAAACCACTGACCTTCGACCGTCTGCACACTCTGGACTTTGCTGGACTTCGACTGGGCCCGACTTCATCTTCCTCTCAGTCCAAAGCATCGTCTGTGCCCTTGCACCACACAGGCTCCGTGCAGGACCTGTGGAGCATCAAGGACAACTGAAGTATCTCCCTTGGGGTGAAGGAGTCACTCCCTGCATTCGCAGGCACCGTAATGCAACCTACCGGTCTGCTGATCCAGAGCTCCTGCGGACTCCGAAGGCTCCAGCAACACAGGAGGTGGGTTCCTATGTTCCTTGAGGCCAAGCTGCCCTCTCACCAAGCCTGAGGCCAGTATCCCTCGTGGGGACCGCATAACCCGAACCTTTTGCAAGTGCATATGCTTGTTGGCGTTCCCCAACTAAGTGCATTGGGCTATCGATAGCCCCAACCTCTGCGCACATTTCGTACTAAGGACTTCGGCCTCCTCCCACTCTGTGCCCTGCAAGCTGGCTGTTACTTTGTGAAACTGCTAGAGGTTCCCTCGCGACTCCTGTGCCTCCTGCCTGTGGGTCCACTTGAGGGACAAAACTGCTTGCCTTGGGGTCCCTGGTTGCTCCAGGCTTGCCCTGACTCCCCGTACTGTGGTGAGTCTCCTGGTCCTTGCTGGGCCACACCGTAACCTTCCTTGACCTTCTTCGTGTGTTGCCGCTGCCAAGGCTTGTTGGTGCTCCCGCCGGACACCGACCCCTCAGCACTCAATATCCTTCGTGGGACAGCTCGTATCTGGCTCCTGGTCATCCTCGACGTCTCCTGGTCCCTGCAGCTGTAGAGTCAAGGTCCCCATCATCGCACCTGAAGCACCTGACATCGGCGGGCATTCGTCTACCGAGCCCCTGGTCACTCCTGAGTGACCCAGACTCTGTCCCCTCTGCTTTCAGGTTCCTCCCATCAAGAATCCACCTGCGGGTTCCACCGGACACTTTTCCTCCTTCCATCAGTGGCATTTCTTTGAAGACTCCCATTGAGATCGGCGACCGTTTCCTACGCCACTTCAGCCCTATGCACCCGGCTTCCCTGGGATAGGTAACTCTAGTACTTCGGTTTCCACGGGTGGGGTGGCTCTCCAACCTTCTATGTTCCAAAGGGTTTTCTCGTAATCCAGTGGGAAGGGTTCTTAAACTGTAAAATTGCAGCCGCGACGCTCCCATTTAATTGTACGTTGCACGCGGTTGTGTTTCCACAGTGCACCCGTCCTCTGTGGGGTCCCTACTTACTCACCTTGGGTGGTTCCTTGGGGTCCCAGTGATTCTACATCCTCTAGACACTATCTTGACTCGAGTCGTGGTTCTTATACCACTATTTTAGTATATGGTTGGGTCTCCCCCGGGAGCCCACTGTGTATTAGTGCTACTTACGACTGTTTCTGTGCTACAGTATTGTGTGCTTTGTGTTTATCTGCATGTAGCAGATACTGTGAGGTATTTAAAGTGTGTTATAATAATAAATACATATTTTTATAACTACTGTGTAGTTCTCCTTTCAATTAACCAATACAATAAGGTTGCATTCTGGCTGCTTAACATTCCTTCAAGACTAAGCCTGAAGGCTGCTCTCCACAGCTACCACCGGGATAGCTTTCTAAGGTTATCTTTGACCTCTTAAATCACCATAAGGGTTGTTTGGACTGATGCAAGGTGCCCACTTTAATTAGTGGACATAATATACCAGGCCAACTTCTCACATTGGTGTGCAGCGGTTGGGATTCAAGCCTGCATTGTTTTACCAGAAAAATCTTTGTATTGATTAACTGAAAACCACTAAGTACTAGGTACATATAATACTAGCTTGGATAAGTAAGTTCTACTGAACTTGGGGTTGGGTAAGTCAAGGGTTTAGCACACCCTTTCTCCAACCTAAGAGAGTTTAGTTTCCCACTAGGTTAGGTAGGTGCACACACCACATCACACTTAGTATGTCTACTAAAGCTCTCTGCCTTCTAGATACAGTGAGCTTTCATTCCAAGAATTGAAAGCCCTGTGTGCCTCTAGAAAGCTGAAGACAGGGAGAAGTGCCAACACTCAACGTCTCTTTGAGATGTTACTGTTAGATGACCTTAGGAAGACCCCTGGGTCAGATGAACAGGACAGAGTGGGTGGGACAGGGAATGAAGACAGGTCAGGAGGTGACACCTTTTATGACCTAGATTCAAACCCTGGCCAGGAGGACCAGGATGGATCCCACCTGGATAGCTCAGATTTCCCAGGAGTCAGTGGAGAAGGCCAAGATGGCCCCCTCTTCACCCCTCCTGGAAGAGTGCAGAGTTTACCAAGGAGATCTAGATCTCCCTCTGCAGAGTCAGATCACTCAGGACAGTCTGTAGGGACCTCTGTATCTAGCAAGAGGGACCACTCTTATGACAGGGAGTACCAATTTCTGGAACTTGAGAAAGCTAAGCTTAGGCTCAGGCAACAGCAATTGGCCCTGGACAAAGAGTCCCTAGAAGTCCAGAGAGCTAGAAAGAAATTGGGACTAGAGTCCCATGGTGGCAGCAACAGTGTCCCTAAAATTAAGGAACATTCCTTTGATAATAGGAACCTGAGCAAGATTGTCCCTCCCTACCATGTTGGGGATGACATCCATAAATGGATAACTGCTTTAGAGAGCGCCTGTAAAGTTCAGAGGGTCCCTCAAGAGCAGTGCGCAGCTATCTTGTGGCTCTCCTTTGCTGACAATGGTAGAGATAAGCTCCTCACTGTTAGAGAAGATGATGCTGACAATTATTCAGTTCTGAAGAGTGCTCTCATTGATGGGTTTGGCTTAACCAATGAACAGTACAGGATTAAGTTCAGAGACACCCAGAAGACACAGAATCAGGACTGGGTAGACTTTGTGGACAGTGCCATTAAGGCTCTGGAAGGCTGGTTGCTTGGCAGCAAAGTGAATGATTTCAAGGGATTGTGCAATTTGATTATGAGGGAGCAGATCCTTAATAATTGCCAAAATCAGTTGTTGCATCAATACCTGGTTGACTCTGATCTGACTTCTCCCCAAGAACTGGGAAAGAAGGCAGATAGGTGGGTCAGAACCAGGGTGAAGCAGAGAAACCAGAATCATGGTGGTGAGCAGAAAAAGCAAGATGCTAAAACTTCAGACAAGGGTAAAGATCAAAAGTCTTCATCAGGGCCCCAAAAACCTGCATCTGGGGAGAGTCACGGTCCAACAAAGGTAAAGGCAAAAAGAAACCTTGGTGTTACTTATGTAAAGAAAAGACCCATTGGACAAAAGATGCCAATTGTCCAAAGGCCAAGGATTCAACTCCAACCACCACTGCCCCTAGGGCAACTGCTCCCCCTAGTACAGTTTCAAGTGGTGGTACAGGGAACAAGGGATTAGTAGGGTTAACCTTGGGCTCTGAGGTGGGTTCTGGCTTAGTCAGAACTCCAGCTCAGGCTGTACTTGTCTGTGATGGTGGCATGGATATTGCCACCTTATTTGTCAGTCCCAGTAACTTGAGCGAATACAGGCAGCAGCCTTTAATTAATAGTAAGGAGGCCATGGCATACAGGGACACAGGTGCAATAAAACAAGAAAATGTCCCTACCTATTTATTTCACAATATGCATCACGTCATTTGTAATAATAATCTGGACAGTGCTGAAGATTAGAGGGAACAGATGTATCACAAAATAAATTTATTGATTCAATGAAAAGGAAAAATACACAAATGTAATGCAAATAAATACAATCCCACCAATCATTCAATCGCATTCACACAAGCGAACATGCTATCAAACCTCTTTCATTCAGACTCACAACACTCATACAATAACTTAAATAGTTTGGCAAAGCAACATAAACAACAATGTACCCACCAATTTCCTCGGGGATGTAGGTCAAAATATCTAGAAAACACCAATGTGCTCAATACATATCATAAATATATACATAAAACGATTATACAAGAAATATATTGGCAAATACAATGGTTATCTAAAGGGGGGAAAAAGGGTAAAACAAATCTCTAACAAAGGTTAGAGTGCCACAAACGCCGACGCGCGTTTCGGTGTGAAGACCGGATATGGCCAAACACCTTCCTCAGGGCGTGGGTAACAGAACGGTGAAGTGGTGGGAAAATTCTCAAAGTCAGTGAGACTTCTAGTTAAACAGGCCACAGGTGCCGGGCAGCAAAGCTCAACGTAGTTCGCTGGTAAAGCTGCAATGGAGTATAACCTGGGCTGGAGTAGCGGCAGGGACCAAGATGCAGACACGGTACTGCGACGGGGAAGCAGGCAGTCGATAAGCGTGGATTAGGCAAACCCCAGGGCTCCAAGAATTGCAGATATGGTCTGAGGGCCGATTCTCTGTATTTGGCAGCAAGACGCTGAGAATAAGAGGGTGCTCATCTGTCAGGAAAGCGAAAAAGCCTGGTGCGTACTTATAGGACAGTTGTCCGTCAGTATGAGAGATATATATAGAGAAAAACGGGTGCCCCTCAGGCAGGATACGGGGCGGACTTGGATTAAGCTGATAGGAAAAGCGGCGACATGATGGTCGTTCCTCGGTAGCTGACGGAAAGCAGGGACACAGGTGCCAGTGTCACTATGGTGACAAAAGATCTTGTGGGCCCTGACCAAATCATACTTGGTGAGATGTACTGAGTGACCAATGCTAACAATGTCAGGACTGATCATTCCTTGGCAGTTGTTAATTTCAGCTGGGGAGGGGTAACTGGCCCTAAGAAAGTTGTGGTTAGCTGAGACCTTCCAGTGGAATGCTTGTTGGGCAATGATTTGGAGACTTCAGCCTGGGATGAGGTGGAATTAAGGACTCATGCTGCGATGCTGGGCATCACTGCAGATGTGTTTGCTGTGTCCAGGTCATAGGCCAAGCTGGCTAACACTGAACAGGCCTTGGATACTGGAACAATGAACCAAGGGCCTTGCAAGAGAAGGAGCGGGAGGGGTAAGGCTGTGTCTTCCCCCCAGACTCAGTGTGTGGCTCAATCTCTGGAGGGAGATGATCTCATTCCCTGTGAAGGAATTGTCTCAGATGAACTGGAACCTGATCAGGTTGAGTTCTTGGGGACAGGGGGCCTTTCCAGCGCAGACTTGAGTTTGGCGCAGCAAACCTGCCCCTCTTTTGAACCCCTCAGACGGCAAGCTGCTGCTGAGGCTGCTGGGAGTGTCAGTGGATCCCACAAGATCTATTGGGATGAGGGACTCCTATACTCAGAGGGTAGAGACCCCAAGCCTGGTGCCACCAGGAGGTTGGTCATACCTCTGAAGTTTAGGGGCTTCCTACTCACCTTAGCACATGACATTCCCTCGGCAGGACACCTAGGCCAAAGTAAGTCTTGGGACAGGCTTGTCCCTCACTTTTACTGGCATCACATGTCAGAGGACACAAAGGAGTTTTGCCGCTCCTGTACCACCTGTCAAGCCAGTGGTAAGTCAGGTGGTACCACAGAGGCCCCCCTCATACCATTACCTGTGGAGGGGGTTCCCTTTGAGAGGGTTGGGATTGATATCATTGGTCCCATGAACCCTCCTGCTGCATCTGGGCACAGTTACATACTAGTGGTGGTGGACCATGCCACTAGATATCCAGAAGCAATACCCCTTAGACCCACCACAGCTCCTGTGGTGGCCAGGGCCCTCCTGGGAATTTTTTCCAGAGTGGGTTTTCCTAAGGAGGTCTTAACTGACAGAGGTACAAACTTCATGTCAAGTTACATTACTGCTATGTGGAAGGAGTGTGGAGTGAACTACAGATTCACCACACCCTATCACCCACAATGCAATGGGTTAGTTGAAAGATTCAACAAAACCCTCAAGGGCATGATCATGGGCCTCCCAGAAAAGCGTAGGCGAAAATTGGATGTCCTGTTGCCCTGCCTTCTCTTTGCCTACAGAGAGGTCCCACAGAAGGGGGTTGGCTACAGCCCTTTTGAACTTCTGTTTGGGCATCCAGTTAGGGGTCCCCTGTGTTTAGTGAAGGAGGGATGGGAGTTACCTCTCAAACCACCTAAACAAGGCATTGTGGACTATGTACTTGGTCTCCGCTCCAGGATGGCTGAGTACATGAAGAAGGCCAGCAAAAACCTTGAGGCAAGTCAAGAATTGCAAAAAGCTTGGCATGACCAAAAGGCTGTACTGACTGTTTATCAGCCAGGACAGAAAGTATGGTTGTTGGAGCCTGTGGCCCCAGCAGCCCTCCAAGACAAGTGGAGTGGACCCCATACTATTCTTGAGCAGAAGGGAGAGGTCACCTACTTGGTGGACCTTGGAACTCCCAGGAGCCCCCATACGGTGCTCCATGTAAACAGGCTCAAACCCTATGTGGACAGGGCAGACATGGGCTTGCTCATGACTACTGATGAGGGACAGGAGGAAGAGAGTAACCCACTCCCTGACCTCCTCTCACAGAACCCTGATGATGGCTCAGTTGATGGTGTAGCTTTGGCAGGCAGCCTCACTGAGCAACAGCAGATTGATTGCAGAAAGGTCCTCAATTAATATAGACATATGTTTTCTTTGACTCCTAGTCAGACCACCTGGTGTACCCATGAAGTGGATACAGGTGAGAGTCTACCTGTTAAAAATAAGATTTACAAGCAGCCTGACCATGTCAGAGATTGCATCAGGACTGAGGTCCAAAAGATGCTGGAATTGGGAGTGATTGAACCCTCAGATAGCCCTTGGGCTAGTCCAGTGGTCCTAGTACCCAGCCTCATACCCAGGGTGGTAAGAGAGAAATGAGGTTTTGTGTGGACTGCAGGGGGCTCAATGCAGTCACTAGGACTGATGCTCACCCTATTCCTAGGGCAGATGAACTCATTGACACTTTGACCTGAGCCAAGTTCTTGAGCACATTTGACCCCACTGCTGGATATTGGCAAATCAGACTTGCTGAGGATGCCAAACCCAAAACAGCATTTTCAAGCCCTAGTGGGCATTATCAATGTATTGTCATGCCCTTTGGTTTGAAAAATGCACCTGCCACATTCCAAAGGATGGTGAATAAAGTCCTGACCGGCCTGGAAGCCTATAGTGCAGCATATCTTGATGATATAGCTGTCTTTAGCTCCATCTGGGAGGATCACCTGGTCCACCTGAAGAATGTTTTGGAGGCTCTGCAGAAAGTAGGTCTCACTATCGCGGCCACCAAGTGCCAGATAGGGCAGAGTAAGGTTGTGTACCTGGGCCACCTTGTGGGTGGAGGCCAGGTTCAACAATTGCAGAGCAAAATACAGACCATCATGGACTGGGTTGCTCCCACTACCCAGACTCAGGTCAGAGCTTTCTTGGGCCTGACTGGTTACTATAGAAGATTTGTGAAAGGATATGGGTCTACAGTGACTCCCTTGAATGATCTTACTTCAAAAAGAATGCCCAAGAAAGTTCAGTGGACAGTTAGCTGTCAGAAGGCATTTAATGATCTCAAGCAGGCCATGTTCACTGCTCCCATTCTGCAAAGTCCTGACTATTCCAAACAAATCATTGTACAAACAGATGCATCTGAGTGGGGGGTCGGGGCTGTGTTGTCACAACTTAACGCAGAAGGTCAGGATCAACCAGTAGCTTTCATTAGCAGAAGGTTGACTCCCAGAGAGAAACGTTGGTCAGCCACTGAGAGGGAAGCCTTTGCTGTGGTTTGGGCTCTGAAGAAGCTGAGGCCATACTTGTTTGGCACTCACTTCATTGTTCAGACAGACCATAAGCCCCTCTTATGGCTAAAACAGATGAAGGGTGAAAACCCCAAACTTTTGAGGTGGTCCATTTCCCTACAGGGGATGGACTATACAGTCGAATATAGACCTGGGAGTAACCATGCCAATGCAGATGGACTCTCCAGATATTTCCACTTAGAACATGAAGACTCAACTGGGCAAGGTTAGTCTCATCTCCTTACGTTTGGGGGGGGGATTGTGTAGGAAAGTAGGATCTGCTTCTTATGGTTACCCCCACTTTTTGCTTGACGTTACACTGTTTTTGACTAGTCTGACTGGGATCCTGCTAATCAGGACCCCAGTCTATCTGCTTTCTCCCTAAAATGATATGCCATGTACTTAGGTACTCTCCAGATTGGATACTGGGGTACCCTTGTCAGTCCCTAGTATATGGTACACATGTACCCAGGGCATAGGTACCCCAGAGGCCTCCCATGGGCTGAAGCATGTATTATTCCACCCATGAGAGGCCATGCAAAATGGAACTACAGGCCTGCCATTGCAGGCTGTGTAAGATGGTGCATGCACCACTTACTTTAGATATAGGTTTACTATATCTATAGGTCACTACACTTAAAACCTATCAGTCACCCCTCTAGCAGCCCTTGAAAATCCTGAAGGCAGGGTGCTGGGTTTTACGTGAGAGGGTGCCCCTGCATGAGCAGAGCACCCTTACAGCCTTCGGAGACCATTCTCCCAGGTTGTCGGTGACGCAGCCAGACATATAGGTAGAGGTGCATTATATGCTCGCATAAAATGCTATCTCGAAAACGGCTGCAACAAAGCATGTTGTGTTTGGGATAAAACACCTTGGAATCATAACTCCACTCCGGTAACCGGTGTGGGAGATATGATTCCACCCTTCTGAAGTGAGCTTCGTGGGGTCCCTGGTCTTCCCAGTACCAGCCTTCTCGACCCGGGCGGCACAAAATGGTTGCTACCAACTAGAGACACATTTCTGCCCTCCTGCTGCTGAGCCAAGCTCGAGCAGGGGAAGGCAGGATAATAGGCATCCTGTCACAGGGAGGTGTGACCATCTCCCAGACAGGATTTAGTGTATTGGGGCTGGGTGGGTGCACTTCCAAAGTGCCTGAAAGTCTGCATCTGGGGCACACTTGGTGTCCCTGTGCATATTCCAGTTCAAACCAGTCCCAGGACCGTTGGCTGTCGCTCTGGTGCAAAACTGGACAAAGGACATGGGAGTAACCTCCCCACTGTCCTGACCCTCCCCTGGGAGGGTCCCCGAAATCTGTCCAACCCTCTCCCATGGGTACAAAAGGGCTTACCTGGCTGTAGGACCCTAGATTCGACGTGGACACGATTCTGAACAAGAAACCACTGACCTTCAACCGTCTGGACACTCTGGACTTCGCCTGGGCCCGACTTCATCTCCCGCTCCATCCAAAGCATCGTCTGTGCCCTTGCACCATACAGGCTCCGTGCAGGACCTGTGGAGCATCAAGGACAAGTGAAGTATCTCCCTTGGGGTGAAGGAGTCACTCCCCTGCATTCGCAGGCAACGTAACGCAACTGACCGGTCTGCTGATCCTGAGCTCCTGCGGACTCCGAAGGCTCCAGCAACACAAGAGGTGGGTTCCTACGTTCCTTGAGGTTGAGCTGCCCTCTCACCAAGTCTGAGGCCAGTATCCCTCGTGGGCATTGCATAACCCGAACCCCTGTGCACTGCATACTTTTGCAAGTGCATATGCTTGTTGGTGTTTCCTAACTAAGTGCATTGGGCTATCGATAGCCCCAACCTCTGCGCACATTTTGTACAAAGGACTTCGGCCTCCTCGCACTCCTGCAAGCTGGCTGTTACTTTGTGAAACTGCTAGAGGTCCCCTTGCGACTCCTGTGCCTCTAGCCTGTGGGTCCACTTGAGGGACAACACTGCTTTTCTTGGGCTACCCTGGTTGCTCCAGGCTTGCACTGACTCCCCTTGCTGTGGTGAGTCTCCTGGCCCTTGCTGGGCCAGACTGTAACCTTCCTTGACCTTCTTTGTTGGTTGCCGCTGCCAAGGCATGTTGGTGCTCCCGCCGGACACCGACCCCTCAGCACTCGACATCCTTCGTGGGACAGCTCGTATCCAGCTCCTGGTCATCCTCATCATCTCCTGGTCCCTGCAGCTGTAGAGTCAAGGTCCCCATCATCACACCTGAAGCCCCCAACATCGGCGGGCATTCGTCTACCGAGCCCCTGGTCACTCCTGAGTGACCCTGACTCTGTTCCCCCTGCTTTCAGGTTCCTTCCATCAAGAATCCACCTGCAGGTTCCACCGGACACTTTTCCTCCTTCCAGCAGTGGCATTTCTTTGAAGACTCCCATTGAGATCAACGACGGTTTCCGACGCCACTTCAGCCCTAAGCACCCGGCTTTCCTGGGATAGGTAACTCTGGTACTTCAGTATCCACCTTCTATGTTCCAAAGGGTTTCCTCGTAATTCACTGGAAATGGTCCTTAAACTGTAAAATTGCAACCGCGACTCTCCCATTGAATTGTACGTAGCATGCGGTCATGTTTCCACACTGCACCCGTCCTCCGTGGGGTCCCTACTTACTCACCTTGGGTGGTTCCTTGGGGTCCCAGCGATTCTACATCCTCTAGACACTGTCTTGACTCGAGTCGTGGTTCTTATACCACTATTTTAGTATATGGTTGGGTCTCACCCGGGAGCCCACTGTGTATTAGTGCTACTTACGACTGTTTCTGTGCTACAGTATTGTGTGCTTTGTGTTTATCTGCATGTAGCAGATACTGTGAGGTATTTAAAGTGTGTTATAATAATAAATACATATTTTTATAACTACTGTGAGGTTCTCCTTTCATTTAACCAATACAATAAGGTTGCATTCTGGTAAAACAAGCTGCTTAACATTCCTTCAAGACTAAACCTGAATGCTGCTCTCCACAGCTACCACTTGGATAGCTTTCTAAGGTTATCTTTGACCTCTTAAATCACCATAAGGGTTGTTTGGACTGGTGCAAGGTGCCCACTTTCATTAGTGGCCATCATATACCAGGCCAACTTCTCACAAGTACCCAGTCTCATTTGGCAGTGGCACCAAATTGATCAACCAATTTTTTTAAGTGCAGTACTGTTCATATGGTATACACTTTGGAATGTCCATGAAATAAGGGATATGTGAGCAGCACTATCCACCAGGCTAAGAAAAGGGTGTTTGAACACACGATTTTCTTTGACAACAATGATGTTCACTACCCCGTGAACAGGCATTTCCAAGAAAAGGATGATAGCAACACAAATTTGCTCTCATTTATCCCAGTTGAGCAGGTACCCAAAAGAATCAGACGAGGAAATAGGAGCTTAAGCCTCAGAAAAAAGGAATCCAAGTACATCCTTGACTTTGAGATTATGAATCATCTAGGCTTGAACACGTAGGAGGAATTTAGGGTGCACCTTGAGGAGGATTGTCTTGGTGAGGGTTATTGTGAAACTGATTTTTGTATTTAGTTTTTGTAATTGATTCATTGTTGGATAGTCATGGATCATGACCTGGTTCTACTTAACTTTCCTTGTTTTCAGTGATACCTTGCTTTTATTTGCAGGCAGAAAGGAAGGAGATCAACGATACACCATTGCGGAGATAGTGGTGCTCCCTACCCTTTCTTCTGATCTTTACACTTGGTGATGGGATATTGAGACAGATAAGAACAATTTGATTTTATTCACACCTAATAATTCTTGTTCTGCCTGTGGGACTTGGTTTGTGCAATTACAGTTATTGATACTTCAGGATGGCGCTTGAACACCCAGGTTTTCACTGTCATTGAGGCAAGCCTGATTGGACTTTGCGACTCGGGGCATTTGCAGCCCACTGGCGCTCTACGACGCTGGGAAATGCCCACTTGGGCCTCCACTGAATTCGTACTCCATGAATGGATTGGTAGTGCTATTTCATTTATGACGCTGAGCTTTTGGAAACATAGTTTTGCACCTTAATTCATATATTTTCTCACCTTAATTCGTAGAGTTACACATGACATCAAATGATATCTTATATTGTAGCAGTTACTGTATGAACTGTGCCCACTAGGGTGTAATGATACACTGACAGTGTTGAACTAAGGAATCCAGTCACTAATGTTGTAAAATTGGAATGTTGCATTTCTCCTTTTCATTGCTTGAATATCGCATAAATCATTTTCTTTTCATTATACTTTGCATGAGAATGCTTCATTAATATTCCATTATGGCCCTCAATACATCGTAACTTGAGAATCTTGCTACTGTGCCCATTTGGATGAGATACATTTACATTGTTTAATTAATGGAATTTAGTCACTAAGGTTGCTATACTTAATTAATGGAATGTTGTCACTAAGGTTGCTATACTGTGATGCCGCAATTTTTCTTTTTTTTCTTCGCTGGAATAGCAGTCCATATGCTTTTTTATGGAGAATGCCAAATTAGCATCCCAATATGGCAGATTGTGTCCTTCTTTCATGTTGTTACACTATATGGTGAGAGTTGGGGACACACTGGTCATGTGAACAAGGCTGCCATGGTCGAAATGCAATGACTTGTGCACAATACACTTCATCCCGCACATCGCCTTGCTCCGAGCGAGGGTCTACATACGTGCTCAGATTCGTGATGCATGCAGGGTGAGTTTGCCAAGGAATTTTGATCCTAATGTTTTTTCCCCCTAATTTGGACCCTCCTAAGGAAACACCTGACACCCTATTTACATATGTTATACTATGCTGGGACACCCTTTTCTTGGGCAATCAATACAAAAACTGAACACCACATCCAGTCCTTGAATTAGTGCCTCAGTTGTTTCCTGCAGAGAGGTCTGGATCCAGACTAGTTGTGGGGGTGTACCAAAGGGCTAAGAGGTCTACTTAGGAGTAATAGAGACGGAACTTGTGGAACACGCAGCTTTGAAAGAGTTTATCAGAGAGGCAATGCCCTGCATCCCAGAACAATGTTGTTCAACCTGTGGAAGAGACAGTTTCCTAGAACTAACGAAATCTATGAATTTAAGAGGCTGTGAAGCGAAAAGGTCGTGCCAAGAGTGATAGAGGTACAATTTAAGAAGGTTCTGAAAAGCCATCAGAGTTAATCAGGCACAATGCGGGCCCACCTAGAGTGGCGAATGCAACGCAGCATCCTAAAAACCCCAAAATAACAGGGGTTTCGAGGCCACCTTGGGGCGATGGACAGGGAATCCTTTGAGGATGTAAGAAATCGTGACAGGTGTGTGTGGAGTAGGCAAATAGTACTAGAGGGTGGAAGGTGAGGAGATCTAACAGTGTGGGATAGGGTAGAGGGTTAAGGGCGTTGGTCGCTATTAGAACAAGTAGCGTTGCGTGGGAAGGAAAGGCAGACATTAGGTCTGGGCCTAACAGGGAATTCGGAATAGGAAGCTCCACCAAACCAGCTCACCCTTCACCTGGACACCCAAGCCGGGTGGGTGGAGAGGGAGAAATCATGTGACCCCAGAGAGGAGACTGAAGACAAATATTACTAAAGCAGAAGGCGCTGCAGACACCAACAATCCTTTTTACATGCGCTGGCACACAAAAATAATCATGGTAAATAAAAGTGTTAATATGGACTAGAGGGGAGCGGGAGATGACTGCCCCAAGACACTTGTGCGGAAAGTCATGCTTCTTTCACGTTTGTGTTTGGGAAAGTGGGTCACATTTTCCTGGACCCTTCTCAAATCTGTAGTAAAGTCTGGAAGATTTGGCTTTCCAGAACTGGACACTTGCTAGCAACAATGAACCTGGTTAACATGTCCAGATGGCTGATTCCTACAAGTGACATGATATGTTGTGAAGGGTAATTAAGGGGCCTTAGAGTTGAAACAAGGATTAACTCTAGATGAAAAATGGAAAACATGAGGGATTTCAAATACTGCTGTTTCATTCTACATGCTTGGACGAGGGTACTAGTTTAACTTAGTCAACATGCCTCTTATTTTACTTCTCTTTGGTGTAGTCACAATATTTGCTTATGAAGTAAAGTCCTTTACTAGAAAACTTGAATAGAAGCTTTATTAAAATATGGAAATGAAGTGTGAGCAGTTGGCACAGTAATTAACTGGATTTTTCAAATACATAGTTAAGCTGTTTGACAAGGAACGCGACAGGCATTAGCAGTTTAAGAACTTGTAATCTCTCATCAGTGCCCAGCTGGCCCATCTTTCGCCAAACAAATCTGAGATCATAATGCTGAGAAGTATCCTGTGTCAACAGAACACAAGCTGTGAACATTACTTAAAATAACAAGCGAAACTGTAAAGTGTTCATTAAGCAGGTCTCTTGGCGCTAGTTATCGGCTAGAGCATGTTTATTGCTGCAAAACTCGATGGTACTCATGTTATCAACCTCAGGAGGATGAAAGGATGAGTGGCCCGGTCGGGTTTAATATATGTGACCAACGATTTAAGCACATATCTCTAGAGTAAATGAATTAGCCCACTCTGTCGCCACACTCAGTTAAATAATGCTACTGATAAAGATACTTCTTGGAAACGAATACTTGCCCAGTTAAAGGTCTCAAAGGCTCATAATTGTGTCATCAGATGAAATACAATAACATTGCATACTAGAGTATTGATGGTCTCCTGGACTTATACTCAGCGCCAATGGAATTATGCGGTTGGGGAGCACACAATTATGTGGCAGGGATGACTAAATTATACGGCAAGAAAAGGCAGATGAAACATATAATGCAGCACTTTTTGATAGCATTATTTAATTATTTTGTAATTTTTACACATGGTAATACTGTCTGGGCAAAGAGTTTACCTCGTTAATAACATCTAAACTACCAACTACAAAAACAGACAACTTAAAAGATGACCAGTTACCCTTTTGTTAAGAGTCTTCCACTGTGCTTGGAACACACGTCGCCTCATTTTTAGTAACTTTTGATCCGTTTGAGCTAGAAAGATTTTTTTTGTTAAAATCTGCAAATAATGCAGCAGATGATTGTGTAGAAAATGCGTCAAATCCATAATTATGCGAAAAAAGCTGCGGCTGCAGAATCACATAATTCCAGTGGGTCTGCTTTTACTTTAGACTTTGTAAAATATGTTTTACAAATTCTAAGCACATGCAAAAATGGTGAAAGATTATTTGCAATGATTGCTTATACAATATTCTGCTATGCCTGCATTACTGAAGTAGGAACATTTTCTAGTATATATCAGAATTCGTTTTTTTAGATTTTATATTGTTTTTTATTAACTTTTGATGAAAGTATCAAGACAATATATAGTAGACTTGGCTAAAGACACAATACAAAAAGAAGTAATGGGATTTGTTTACAGAACCTTTCTGATGGGCGACAAAATCATGTTTAATTCAACGAACAGCAAATCCTGAAGACTGGTTGTAGTTCCGGGGCAAAATTGCTGTAAAGAAGCAATCAGTACACTGGAAGGATTTTGAAGGATATAGGCTCATTTTCTAGATCTGCATGAATGCAGTCATGAAGTACCTATTACTGTATTGTACTGGGTTGTAACATGATGTCTTAGGACCCGATGCAAAAAGCTAGCAGTGCTCCCATGTATAAAATGTCTGTGCAAACAGCATCATCAACGAGCGAAAAAAACACTTGCAATGTTGGCACATAGCCAGAATTGTTAATATAAGTAATACTGCTCACAGGGGAGGTTGTGGGAACCGAGGAGGGAACAACTACAAAAGCAAAAGTTAGAGACAAACCACAAGCTTGCAATATTGTGGATATTTACAAAGTATTTGGTATGTAGAGTCTGAACTAAAAGTGATCAGATTAAATCTGTTTTCATATTAATATAGGAGACGGGACACCCCTGAAATTGATGTGGGTGTAAGGAAAGGACGGGGATTCTCAATTCGAAAAATATTTTACCCATGGAGAAATAGACAAAGTAGTATAAACGCAATCATGTGTTACCTTTATGCATGCTAAAATATAGACATTCTACATTTCCTTATGCTGATACGTTCATACATGTGACTATTTGTGAAAAACTGCAAATCTTTAATATCCCCAGGAATAATTTTGGAATTATTTGTGAATTCTAAGAAAGTTGGACATTTTGTTCAAACGTACAAGTTATCCTACAGGAGCACATTTCTGACTTTATCAGCATATCGTTTTCCAATCGAGCTCTTAGAGCTAAATGTTCAACCTCACCCTATTCCCTTTGTTTCCATTTGAACATCCAGTGCGTCTCTTGCATTCACAACAGTGGAAGAAAAATATATAAAAAGTTCAATAAATAGTTACTCTTTGTAATTGGTTATGGTTGCTAAACTTGTTTCTCTTTATGAGGCATGTGGGCATATTCTCATACCTTTATTGTGTTATTAAATTTGGTGTATTGCTTTATTTTAACTTACTTTTGAGGTCTCCTAGCGTCATCATTGACAACAATCATAGCAGTTCTTCGACTAATCACCAATCAATGAAAGTTCAAGCACATCTTCTGTCTCTATAACACACTGCATTGGCTCCCTCTCCCTGCTAGAATCCACTTTAAAGTCTGTTCTGTGATGTGTAAGGCACTCTGCTTGGTAAAACTGAGGAATCTCGACGAGTGGCTCACATACGCTACTAGGGACATATATCCCCGAACAGGATGGAAATGCAAAAGACTCCCAAACCCCTCCCCCACTGCCCCAACATGCTACACTTCATTATCTGGACTGACACTTTAGAAAGACCTCCTTTTGCCTTCAGACTTGCTCTTACGGTAGTGCAATTCATAAATGATGACAAAACCCACATATTGACAATCTTCCTACTCTCCTAAAACGGAATCCCTTCCCATCCTGCCTCACCCCACTCTGATGCTGTGTTTCTGATCACTGTATGCATTGATTGTTTTGGTTTCTCATGTAAATACACCTGCATGTCTCAGTATCCTCACATGTCCATGTGTCCTCACATTGCTACCTATCCTGTTGCCACATACTGAGCTCGGCTGCCCTCTGAGGATAGGTTTGCAATTGATAAACAAGGCTCACAATTTTCTATTTTTACTGATTTTTACGGATAAATGTAGACAGAGAATTGCATTTATTGTTACATTTAGAAAAAATGCAACATATGTATTCTTTGAAGTGATATTCAGTAATATCAAGGACATTGAAATAGCTGCAGTCATGCAGATATTTAAGTTATTTTTTTCATACGAGTGTACTGAGTTCAATTCAATTCGTTCCTTATTCGGATAAAAGATATCCATAAAAGTACAGAATAAAATACCAGCACAAATATGCATTAAAAACAATGACAATCGACATACATAAAAACAATGAACGCATAGCTAAAAGCAATAGGCACACAAAAAACATATACATAGTGCAAAAATCGATACGGCAAATTCATCATAAACTTGTAATTTAGTTAAAACCAATAACAATGATATTTCTAAAAACAGTGTGAATTATAAAATGTAGCAGCATAATGTAATAAAGTGCAGACAATTTAACTTATACAGTACCCATAGAGGCACGGGATCGAACAGCCAGTCTTAAAAAGGTACTAACACGAAGGGTTACATTTTCCCCATTAAGCGTAACAATATCCCTGTAGGCCGCCTTAAAATCAGTAATGGCCGAAGCCTTAAAAAGGGAATCAGCAGCTGTTTACTATATATTTGGTAGAAGTTACAAAAAAACAGAAAGTGTAAAATGGATTGATTACCGCGGTTTCCACAGGGGCAAGGCATTTGCTCAACATTGATATTAAAGCCCAAGGGGAAGCACAGTAGGTATTTTAAGGTGCCAGCCCTAAGACGAAAGAGCAAGCTTCGTTCCCAGCGGTTGGTCACTTTTAAGAGATAACTAGCTGGGAATTTTGTAGGGGGCCGTCAACTTCCACCATAGTTATATACCGGGCGACTGAGGATTTCAAAATTTCTTGCTTATATCTCAAGTCGCCGTAATACTCATACAAAGACTTCTGGATAATCTTTTGTTAATGCCTGCCATGGTGCTTGGGTTTGTGAAAATATGCAACAAGTTTACAGTGGACAGGCTATCCTTAACGGCCGCCAACCATGGTATGTCACAGCCCTTGTTACATTTAAGACAGTCAACTATGATTTCTCTAGTTAACGTGGCTGCTGGATTTTGCCATACTTTTATCCAGAAAATGGCTGGGCGGGTCCTAATATAATCCTCTATATAGGACAGTTTTAACTCATGGTGGCAGACAAAGGATGAGGAACAGATCGGTGCCCCCAGAACTCTCCGACAGAATCTATTTTCTTCTACCTGGATACTGTTGCAATTCACGTGGCCCCAAACTTCAGCTCCATATGTTGCAGTAGGTAAGCACTGAGTTTTGTATATTTTCAATAGAGATAACACTACCTCAGTTCTTCTAGGTTGGGGAAGGCACAGGATCGAATTAACGGCCTTTAAAAACTTGCTCCGGCTATATTCCAAATGAGCAGCCCAAGAGCCAGTATCTGCAAAAACCAAACCCAAATATGGAAAAGTGCGTGTGCATAACAGTTTTTCAGAACCAGAGGTAATTACATTAACATGGTGTTTTTTCGGGCCACAACTCATTAAAAATGATTTTTTAAAATTTGTACAAAGATCCAGCTTATTCATAAAATCAACAAAACCCCCAACTAAAATGCGCAGAGCGTTAGGTGTGCGGCCCATTAGGACCGCATCATCCGCATATAATAGGGCAGGTAATTTATTACCGTTGATCATCGGGACGTCCATAGTCAGTGTAGACAACTCATTATGCAGCTCATTAATGTATAGAATAAAAAGCAGAGGGGCCAGCACGCAGCCCTGCCTGACCCCTCTGCCAATAATAATATTCTCTGAGACTGCCCCATCCCTACTGATCCTCACCTTTGCCCCCAGATCCCTATGTAAATAAGCCAAAAAGTGCACTAAGGCCTCATCCAGCCCATATTTTAAAAGACATAACCATAGGCGTGATCGGTTTACAAAATCAAATGCTGAGGTGAGGTCCATGAAAGCTAGGTAGATGGGAGACTTCCGAGCTATTGTGTACTTGCCAACTATCAAATGTAGATTGAGGCATTGCTCTACCGTTCCCAATTTACTTCTAAAACCTAACTGACATTTATTTAAAATACTTTCATCCTCAGCCCAATTCCTGATTTTGTTGAATAACACCCGCCCAAGTATTTTAAGTGTATTATCGATCAAAGAGATCGGTCTATAACAACTGGGGTTGGACCTGTCCCCCTTTTTGAAAATTGGGACTATGATACTGGTCGACCATGTGCTGGGGATCTGGGAGTTTGTTAGAGTGTACTGAGTTATATATTGCTGTTTATACACCTAAACTCATCAGGCATTTAAGTATGAGTGTACATTAATCGGTTACACAAAAGTGTAACCGATTAATTTATGGCTTTATTTTTACATTAACATGAAATAAATATAGATAAATAAAGATAAAATAAGCAAAACATAAATATGGATAAATACATACTGAAATTTCAAATAACATATACCACAAAACTAGGAGCCCTATTTATAAATATCCCCAATAAAATAAATGAACTTGCTATATCTGAATGTCAGAAATGTGGTCTCTAGTTGGCAGAGGTATGCACACTGTAAAGCAGGGACACCAATCCTAGTCAGGGTAAGTCACAACACTATCCTAAATTATCCTGTGCTCACCCTCTAGTAGCTTGACACAGAGCAGGCAGGCTTAACATAGAAGGCCATGTGTAAAATATTTGGGCAATAACTCATACAACATCACAGTAAATACACCACAAAAAGACTCCACAACAGTTCAGAAAAATAGAGAATATATATCTGAGTAAAATAAGATCAAAACGACAAAAATCCAACATGAATTGATTTTTGAAGAAATAAATGCAGGAGAGCACTTAGAAGCAAGTAGCGCTAAAAAGGTTACTTAGTTCGCGCTGGAGCGGGACAAAGTCAACGTTCGGGCCGACCTCCTGGAAGCGCAGGCTGGCTACCTGACCCACACAGGCCCTGGTGAACAAAGTACCTTTCCTGGTCGCAAGCAACAAAATGCGTCAATCTTTTCCATGCAGTGAAGGCAGTGTGTCGGTTCCAATTCACGTGGGCGGTCAATATGTAGCAGTTGAGCCTTGTGGTTGGGTCGATGTGCCAAAGTCGAGCCCCGTGGTCGGGACCTCAGATTGGCACTGCGTCATCGTCGAACCTCTGAGTCAGATCCTGCGTCATCATCGAGCCACTCAAGGCTGTCTCTGGATAGGCACTGTGTCGGTGTCGAAGGGCACTGCTTCGGGTTCGGTCGTCACAGCGGTGACGATGCGTCGATTTTGTAGCAAAACAGCTGCAAAGCCCACTTCTGAGAACCAGAACTTGGAGGAGGCACCTCAGTCAAAGGTAGGACTCAGAAGGCAGCAGCAGCAGGATTGCAGGAAGTCTTTTGTGTTCCTGAGACTTCAGAAAACAGGAGGCAAGCCAGCAAGCCCTTGGAGAGCACTTGGAGGGAAGGCAGAGTCCAGCTCTCCTTCAGCAGAGTCAGGGAGCAGCAGGCAGGAGGGCAACATGTAGAAAAGCAGTCCTTCCAGAAAAGTAGTCTAGTTGAGTCCTTTGAGCAGCATAACAGTCCTTCTGACAGAGGTTCAGTTCAAGATCCAGAAGTGTCTGATTTCTGGGGGTCAGGGGCCCAGTACTTGTACCCAAAAGTGCCTTTGAAGTGGAGGTGATATCAAAGGATGGCCTCTGAAGTGCTCACAATCCCTGTCAACCGAGTTCTGTCCGGCAGACTAACCCTGTGGGGTGAATCAGTGCTTTGTGCGTGGACAGGACACTACCTATTGAAATGTAAGTGTCAGCCCCTCCCATTCCTCCCTGCCCAGGAACACCCATCAGAATGCAGATGAATGCAGATGAGTGCTCAGAATGAAGATGAGCGTCACCTTCCTGTGTTTGTGGCTGTCTAGAGGGAATGCACAAAGTGTAGCTGTCCCGATACCCAGACATGTATTGGAGACAGGCTGTAAGGCACAAAAGAGCTAAGAGCAGAGAAATGTCCTTTTTCTAAAAGTTTAAAAAAACAAAGTAACCTGGCTGCCATTTTTGTCACACTGCTGTTTATTTTAGCAGAGAAAGGGCCAATATATACAAAATCCTTGGACCTTGGTTTAATCATTTCATCATGATTTAAATGTTTAGGAAAAACTTTGTAACATTTACGATATGGCTGAGATTTGTAAAGGTACACTATTCAATGCAAAATGTGAGTACAAATATTCATTTAGACAAACAATTGTGAGGAAGAGAAAATAGTTAGACAAAAATTCAGTACATTACAATCATATATAGAATTACACCAGTATGTCTTTTAAACATGAAATCAAACATTGAGCACTCTCATGTAACCCTATAGGTAACTTCTTGAGGAGAGATGCTCTCCATGGGGAACGTTTTTAATGTCTGTGGGGTTGAATCAATGTACAAAGTCCCTCTCCAGAAGCTATGGTTATTTTAATTAAACTCCCTCATGGACAAAGGAAAATGCCGACGCGTTTCAAATCCCTGTGGAACTTCAGGGATTTTCTTCAGGGCAGAGACATGGTGTAATCTGTAATTAATAAAAGAAGTGACATTTAATATTGTGGATCCCTTCTCTTTATCTATGCGTGTCCTATTTATTGTAAATAAATTGTACCTGAAAGACGTTGTTCAACGGTCTTCCTAACTGCGTAGTAGATTTTTGGATGTTGTATTCGATCTGAAAAAACGGACATGAATTTTTGGTGTTGTTCACAATGAGAGACGAAACAAGATTATGGCTGTTTTTAAATAAAACAGATTTTCAAAGCAATGCTTACTTTTAAAAGGATTGAGAGTCCTTTCGAATTATAATATCTTTACTGGGTCTCCTTGTTTTACTGGATGTTTGTTTGAGCGCGAGGTGTCAGTTTGTTCGGTGTTCAAGAAATATTTGGAAGACTGTATCTGTTAAAGTAAAGAAGCAACATTGTTTCACGACATCTTCTGAAAGATTAAAGATGCGTTTGATTTGGTGCGTCAGAGTGGGCCCTGAACACTTACTTTTAATTCAAAGTCTCTGGAATAAAAAAAAGGTCAAGTGGGCGTGAAATATTCAGTTCGTTCGGCATTCGGAAATGTTTTGTTAAACAGTATCTGTTGAATTAAAAGGCAACAATGTTTCACGATGTCTTCAAATAAATAAAATCGCGTTGCGGGCCTTAAACACTTACTTTGTCTTATCACGTTGATTCGTAGTCTCAGAAACTGGTTTAAATGATGTCGGACTCGCCCAATATTTAAAGTCTGTAATGGAGAAATGAGGTGGACGTTCCTTTATGCGTTCCATTAACTGGGCTAACTGATATTGCGGGATTTTCGTAACACTTACTTATTTTTTGGAACTGAGGTTATGTAGTTGCTCTCCCGTAATGCGCTCTTGCGGCCAACGCAGTTGCATTTCCGGTGGGTTGCACATTTTTAAATCAGTAGCAGGAAGTAGTTCATTTATGGATTTATGGGAGATGTAGTTAGGAAGGCTTTAATTTGCTTCTCGGCTGCATTTCTTGATATGAGGCGCAGTATATTTGTAAGTTTGTAAAACGTGTGGTGTGACCGTTTCTTTCCATCCAACTCCCATTTCTTTTCTTGCTGGACTGTTTCTTTTCTTGTCCCATTGTGATATATTATTAAGACTTAGGGTGGAGGTGGTTTGTGGAAGATGTAGTTGAAAAAACTTTACTTCCTTCTTTACTGCATTTCATGATGTGTGACACAGTGCATCTATGAGTGTGTGTGAAACGTGTTGTTAGAACTGAGGGTCTCTAGTTGGCAGAGGTAGGTACCTTTGTCCAAATAGGGACCCTTGCTTCTAGTCAGGGTAAGGGGGATACACACTTTAGATAACCCCTGCTCACCCCCTTGGTAGCTTGGCACGAGCAGACAGGCTTATCCCAAAGGCAATGTGTAAAGTATTTGTACGAACACTCACAGTAACACAGTGAAAACACCACAAATGAACACCACACCAGTTTAGAAAAATAAAGTATCTTTACTAAACTTAAACAAGACCAAAACGACAAAAATCCAACATACAAAACTCAGTAGAATGTCTTTAAAAAGGGTTGTTGCAAAAATAAACTTGTAGATCTCAAATGCGACACTTTCAGTCTCAAAGTACCTGGGATGCGTAACGCAAAACAAGCAAAAGGGGCGCAGTGAAGGCGATGCGTCGGTTCTTCCTGCGCTCCGGTTCCGGTGCGAAACAATGGCGCCTTGATGCGTTGCGCTGATCCGGTGCGATGCGATGAAATGGCGTCTTTGTTGCGATGCGACAACGTAGATGCGTTGCGTCCAAGCCTGACGGCCGTGCAGCGAACTTGTGAGCCGCGACCGGCCCTGCGACACGCTTCTCCGGTGATGCGACGACACCCTCGGTGACGACGACACGCTTCTCCAGTGTTGCGGCGGCGATCAGCGGCGGTGCGCTTCCTCAGCGATGCGACGGCCCTGCGACACGCTTCTCTGGTGATGCGACGACACCCTCTGTGACGGCGACACGCTTCTCTGGTATTGCGGCAGCGAACAGCGGCAGCGGCGACACGCTTCTCGATGATGCGACAGCGGCTGCTGCGGCGGCTTCACGCTTCTCTCGTTGCATCGCGCTTCCAGCTCCCAACAGCAAGAGAGGCCTCACACACAGTTACAGGCCCTCCTGGCAGACTGGAACTCCCAGCAAGGAAGTTCAGGGTGGCTGGGGGTGAAGTCCTTTTGTGCCTGGGACTTCAGAAACAGGAGGCCAGCTCTTCTCAGGCCCTTGGAGACTTTTCTTCAGAAGGACACAGCACTCAGCAAAGTCCTTTCTTCAAGCAGGGGGACACAGCACACAGCAAAGTCCCTTAGATCTCTCCTCAGTAGAAACAGCAAACTGCAGGCCAGCCCTAGACACACTTGGACAGTACTTCTCCTCAGTCTCTTCAGCTGATCTTCGTTGGCAGGGATTCCTCTTGATCAGGAAGTAGTAGTCTAAAGTTCAGGGGTTTCAGCTCTAGTATTTATACCCCAAAAGTCTTTGTTTTCCATGTGTGAGGGGTCCTGGACCCAGTCCAAACCAGTTCAGGATGCATTCTGCCAGGGCACCTCTCCTTCCTTTGTGAGTGTGGGCCAGGGTCATCAGACACACCGCAGGAGGTGGCACCAGCATTGTGGAAGGCAGGCACAGCCCTATTCAGACCCAGGTGCTACTCCTCCCACCACTCCCAATGCAGAGGGGTCTATTCAGCCTAATGCTGACTCACCCAGCCTCCTGCAGCCACCCCCAGCCCCAGTCACTCACAAACCAGAAAGTCAATTCACAAACAGGCAGAGGCGCACAGAAAAGTTGAACAAGAAAATAGCCACTTTCTAAAAGTGCTATTTCCAAACTTAGAATTAAAAAACCATCTTCACTAAAAGATGTGTAATTAAATTCTGAGTTCAGGGGTACCAGATTCCAACTTCCTATCTTGCTGCTATGGGAAGATATGCAGGTAACCATGTTACACAGCATTCCCCATGTTATCCTATGGGCAAGATAGCCTTTCAATAGTAAAAAACGAATTTGGCAGTATTTCACTTTCAGGACATATTACCCACACTAGTACATGTCCTACCTTTCACATACACTGCACCCTGCCCAGGGGAGTACCTTGGGCCTACCATAGGGGTGTCCAATGTGTAAGAAAAGGGAAGGGTTAGGCCTGGCAAGTGTGTACACTGGCCAGGACAACATGGCAGTTCACAAACTGCGCACAGGCACTGCAGTGGCAGGCCTGAGACACCATCTTAGGGCAACTCCTGTGGGTGGCACAATCAGTGCTGCAGGCCCACTAGTAGCATTTGAATCACCAGCCCTGGCACACTCAGTGCACTTTACTAGGGACTTACTGGTAAAGCAAATATACCAATCATGGATAGCCAATCACAATAACAATTTAACCAGGGAGCACTTGCACTTTGGCACTGATCAGCAGTGGCAAAGTGCCCAAAGCATCTAAACCAGCAAAAACGAATTCCAGCACAGTGTCAAAAATACAGGAGGTAGAGGCAAAAAGTCAGGGGAAACCACGCCAAGGATGCCAGGTCTAACACGTGTTGTGTGTCCGTTTCTTTTCTTTCTAGTCCTGTTGTCATGGGTTGTTGAAACCTATGATGGAGATCCTATTTGGTAGCTTGGTTTAATTCGCACATTTCATTTAATCCTTTCTGGATGCAATTAAATTTAAGGATTAAATAAGCTTCTTTTTTCAAAAGTAAGGTTTTTACGTTGCCACCTCGCGGTGGTTGTTTTAATGCTGCTAGCACGTTCCAAACGAACTCTTTTTCAGAATGTTTTTTCTCAACGAAGTGTGACACCATCGGTGCCGTCAATACCTGTTTTTTGATTCGAGATCAGTGTTGTACAATCCTTTGGTTAATTTGTTGATTCGTCTTCCCAATATATAGTTTGGAGCATGGGCACCGGATTTCGTACACTGTGTTTTTAGGTTAGCAATTTGTAAAGTCAATGGGAGATGACAACGCGGAGACAGCACTACAAGTCATAAACAAATCGCCTATAATGAACCTCACAAAGAGATCTTTATCCAAGGAAGAGGTTGAGGTTCTAGAACTTGGTCTTTCTTTTGTACCTGGCGTTACCATGGATTTTACGAAGGTCAAAATGGAAATTATGGAACTATTCCGCAAGATCCGACTGAGAGCATATTTCATGGATAGAGAAAACAACATGCAATCTGAAGCATCGGGATTACGCAATAAATCCAGCTTTTGCCCCCCTCCTCATAGTATCCCCAAGGAAATCATCTCTTTTGAACACACGGTACTATCATCCCTCAATGCAGTTGAAAAGAAGCGATTACATATAAAACCAAATATCTCGGAGGCCCAAAAAGAAGCCATAAAGACATTAAGAAACCAACAAGCCGCGGTCATCAAGCCAGCGGACAAGGGCGGGGCTGTCGTGCTATGGTCAAAGGAAGCCTACCAGACAGAAGGCAGAAGCCATGTGTACAACCAACAATGGTACCGACGCATTTCACAGGATCCTTCTAAAGAGATTATGCATGAAATTCTGATGGCAGTTACAGAAGCAACTGAACAAGGAATCCTTGGACCAAAAGAATCTGAGTATTTGATTAAAAAACATCCTCGACTACCTCAATTGTATTGAGTATTGAGTATTGAGTATACACTTATAAAGCGCATGGCTACCAAAGGCCTCCCAGCGCTAGAGACAGAGCCAACAACCAAAGAATGGCAAGGATGATCAAGGAAACAACAGAGTCTTCAAAAGTTTGCGGAAGGAGAGATGGTTAGCCTCCAACCGGATATAGTCAGGTAACTGATTCCAACATTTTGCCGCAATGAAGGAGAACAGACGTCCAACACTCCGTGCTCGGTATATTCTAGGAACGGTAGCTAGGAGTTTTTTCCCGGAGCGCAATGCTCGTAACGGGAGGTATGGGGAAATAATGGATTGCAAAATTGGTGGAGCCCTAGCTGACAGTGACTTATGGGCAATGCACAGAGCCTTAAACTGGATCCTTTCAGCTACCGGCAGCCAATGCAGAGCACGAATGTGTGGCTTAGCAGACTCCCGCTTATGAGCCTGCATAAGAAGTCGGGCCGCACAGTTTTGAACCGTTTGGAGTTTTTAATAGTAGAGCAGGGAGCTCCAAGGTAAAGCACATTGGCATAATCAAGCCTTGAAAGAATCAGGGCTTGTATCAATAGCTTCCTTGCAGTAAAAGGTAAAAAGGGCAGAACTTTCCTAATCATTTTTAAAAGACCATAACAGGTGCCTGCCACCCTGCGCGCCTGTTCACTAAAGTTCAGGTTGTGATCCAACCAGACACCAAGACTTTTTATTTGCTCTTTGGGGGTGGGCATCACACCTAAACATTTAGGCCAAAGTACGCTGGTGTCAAGATTAGTAGTCCTACCCAGAAACATTAACTCCGATTTGGCTGCATTCAGTTTCAGGAAAGAGCCATCCATCCACACGGAAATCCTTTCTAAACAATCGGCCAGATTGATCTTAGAATTATCCAAGAGATTGAGGGACACTATCAGCTGCGTGTCATCAGCATACGAGATGATCCTAACCCCAAAGGGCTTGACCACCTCGGCCAGAGGACGGAGTTAGACATTAAATAGTATGGGGCTCAGGGAGGAGCCCTGAGGCACCCCACATCGCACATTGTACTTCCTGCCTAAGGTTCATAAAGACGCGTCAAATCCACCAGGTCGTCCCAACCTCTCCGGGTGTGACTCCATTTTGGAACCAGTATCCAAGTTTGTGGATGTATTTTTAAAACCATTTCTGCCCGAGGTTCTCTCTTATTTACGTGACACTATGGATTTTATTAATAAAATCGATGGCTTATCGTTTGACCCTGACATTCACATCATAGTGACAATTGTCGTAGCATCCTTGTATACACAAATTCCACAGCAAGATGGGCTCGACGCCATTGAAGTTTACCTAGAATCAAGACCCAGACCACATCGGGTCCCGACGGATTTTATCTTGAAGCTTGCATCATTTGCATTACGTCGTAATTTCTTCAAATTTGAAGACGAATTCTTTGTACAAATAAAGGGGACAGCCATGGGTTGTCCCTTCGCTCCAGAGATGGCCGTGTTGTACATGGCCCAATATGAACAACGACTTGTGCATCAAAATAATCCATATAGTGCCAACAATAAACAATGGTACAGGTACATCGATGACGTGTGGTGCATCTGGGACGGTACAGTACCAGTGCTAAAGGAGTTCCATGAATGGCTTAACAACCGTAGCCCTGACATCAAATTCAATTTAACAAACAGTACAAAAAGTCTGGCATTCCTGGACGTAGAGGTTAAATCAACGGATGGCGGATTAATAACTACTTTGCATACAAAGGCAACAAACAAGAACAACGCCCTCCACTATCGGAGCTATCATCCTAGGAGTCTCAAAAACAATCTGCCATACAGACAGTTTTTAAGAATTAGGCGCAACTGTTCCCGGAAAGAAGATTTCGAACTCCACTCTGAAGTCCTGGTTAAGAAACTTGTGGAGAGAGGATACCCTCGCAAGCTTTTGAGCCATTCACGAAAAAGAGCCTGGTGGACACCAAGGGAACACCTTCTGACGAAGAAGTTCAAACCACCAACGCAACGCATTGTTTGCGTATCTACATTTGGACCCCATACTCAGCCTATGAAGAAGATTATCCGTAACAACTGGCACTTGATTGAGGGTGCCATTCCAGACATTGGTCCACCACTGTTTGCTCTGAAAAAGAACCGCAGCATTGGCCAACAAATCATCAGCTCTGCCTTACTTCCCGTAAAAAACAGACAACTTGCGTTCTATGCTCAACCTCCAACCAATACAAGGCCACCACAAATGTGGCACATGCTCTGTGTGTGGGTCCACAATAGAAGGAACGTTATTTACAGATGGACATAAATATTGGTGACATAACGACTTCACGAATTGTAAATCGAAGAACGTCGTATATGCCATCATTTGCCCCTGCAAAAAAGTGTACATTGGCAAAACAAGCCAAGAGGGCAACGCCATTGTGGAGCTGGTCATAAACCATGCCAGAGTGCTGATAATTGGCGACTTCAACTATTCGCCACACGATGCACGGGAAAGCCCCTGCTCGGCTGAATTTACCGATCTGCTAATGGGAATGAATTACTCCCAGCATATCAAGGTAGCTACCCACATAAAGGGACATACCCTTGACCAGGTCTGGACATCCAATCTAGAGATAGCCAACCTACGAATTTCCCCCTACACCCCTTGACCAGACGGCATCCCCTCACACCCAGGCAGAAAATATTAATGCCTGGCTGGAATCGGCCAGAGACAGCGTAGCCCCCCTGAGGAAAATTAAAAATAAGAGGCCCCATGATGCCCAACGCTGGTTCTCAATCTGAACGCAAGTGGAGACAGGATTATTGCTCCAATAAAAAGGCGATCTTCATATCGGCTCTTAAAGAATACAAAAGCGCCATCCTCAGGACCAAATCTGAATACTTTTCCTCTAAAATTTTAGAATCGACTAACAAAGCAAAAGACATCTTCTCCATAGTAGATGAACTCGTCAAACCAGATCGTGTCACTGCAAAACCCACCCCATCACAATCCCTATGCGATTCTCTTAACACATATTTCATCGTAAAAATTGCCACCATCAAATCTAGTATCCCCAAGGCCATCTCACCACCAGATCCCCGTTGCTCACATTCCAATTCTCACCATCTTGACCAAATTCCACCTATTACTCAGGAGGTCTTTTTTCCCCTACTTAAAAAGGTCTGTTCCGGCTACCCTACGGACAGCTGTCCCCCCCACATCCCCTGGGAAGTCTTTCTTCACAGTCCCGAGCCCCCACTGTCGCTCCTTAACAATTCCCTCACCAAGGATATTGTCCCCAATCTATTTAAGAGTGCGGAAGTCGTACCCATCCTGAAAAAACCAGGTACTGATCCTTTAACACCTAGCAACTTCCGCCCTATATCGCTGCTGCCCTTCCTGGGTAAAATTCTAGAGGCCCATGTTGCCAACTGCCTTAGCACCTTTGTAGAGCATTCTCATTACCCAGACTCACACCAAGCTGGCTTTCGACCCGAACATTCTACCGAGACCGTCATCTTAGCAGCTCTCGACGAATTAAGAAGGGGGGCAGACCAGAACACCACGCAAGCCCTAGTGCCCCTAGATCTATCGGCCGCTTTCGACACGGTCAACCACCATCTGCTGGTCGACCGGGTCAAAAGCGCCGGGATTCGGGGCCTTTCACTGAAGTGGATCACTTCTTTTCTCAGTGACCGCTATCAAGCAGTCCACCTCGCCAGTTTCTCTGCTGAGAAAAGAAGACTGACATGACCTCTTTAATCTGTATATCTTTCCCCTGATTCTGGCCCTTCGCAAGAGAGAGGTCGTTACCTTTAACTATGCTGACGATCTCCAGCTAGTGTTTAACATCGACTCATCGCCCTCATCTAGGGAGAACTTTCAGTCTACAATGAATTTTATTAGCAACTGGATGAACATTAATCAGCTCAAACTAAATCCCGATAAAACCAAGCTGATTCTCACTGGGGGCTCAGCAAACCCCTGGAACTCCAATTTCTGGCCTCAACCATTGGGTTGCCCCCCCTCCCCTGTCAGCTCTGTTAAAAGCCTGGGAATCTTGATCAGCAATGATCTTACCATGAAGGCCCAGATAAACTCAGTGGTCTCTGCTTGTTTCTTCCACTTGCGAAGAATTCGGAAAATAAGCAGATATCTAACCACTGAGGCCTTGATCCAAGTCATTCTTGCCCTGCTAATGTCGCGTATTGATTAGGCTAACTCTTTGTATACCGGCATTCCAGCCTACCAATTACGCCGGCTACAATTGGTGCAGAACCAAGCCGCAAGGCTTGTCTATGGTCAGCCAAAATCTCACCATGTGAAACCCTTGTTAAAGAGCCTCCACTGGCTCCCCGTGACTCAACGCTGTCTTTTCAAACTTGGCTGTACGATCTACAAAGCTCTTTCGGATCGCGGCCCGGCCTTTATCGCCACTAAAATACAGCGCTATGTCCCCTCCCATGATCTACACTCTTCAAACATGAACTTACTGACCCCCTGCCCATTCAAACGGAAAAAACACGGCGGTTTAAGATTCTCGACTCTTGCACCTCAATTCTGGAACTCCCTTCCTCCTGAATTGCATCTGGCCACCTCCTACTCCCAATTCAGAAAATTTCTCAAAACATGGTTATTTGCCTAGGCTTACAATTAATTCCACTGCCTTTGTCCTAGTAACCGATCCCGCTCAGCGCCAAGAAACCGTCCGGTGAACGTGCGCTTAATAAATTATTTTAACATAACATAACATAACATAACAAGAGGTGCGCCAACGCATTGTGCAACATCGTTCTAGGCTAAAGAATAAGACAGCTGCCGCACCACTGGTGGATCACTACGTTGCGATGAATCACACACAACATAAATTTAAATGGACTGTATTGGCAGCTATCAAAACCTCTCCTAGGGGTGGTGACCCAGCGAGTCAGTTAGCAAGAAAGGAGGCCTTCCTAATAATGAAATTTGATACTGCCATTCGTGGGCTAAATGAACTTTCTGAAATGACTCATCTACAAACTACATAGTCCAGCATGCCTTGTGGCTGGTACTCCAGTCCAGGTCTTTCATTTATAGGCACTACTTGTAGGCTCCTCCCTTCACGAGTTGTAGTGATTGAGGAAGACGCCGGCACTCGGAAAAACTTTTTCCTGAAAACAGAAGGCAAGTGACTACCGCGTTACAAGCGCAGGCGGTTACCGTTTTGCAAGCGCGTCCGTTTCACTGACACGTGAGTGCTTCACGCTATATAATTTTGGGGCTAATTAACATCCCGCTTCATCGAATAGCGGAAAAAGCACGTTTCCTTTGTTTAATCACTGCCTGGCTAATCCAAGCGTCAGCACGCTTATCACAATACTCAAGGTGCCTTTGCCTTTCACAGGAAATCCTGAACACAGAACACTCGATAATTTCCTTGTGAGTGCAGTCTGTTAGTGGTATGAGGACATGGACACGGCATACAATCCCAGAAACATGTAGAAGGTACGATCATTTCAAAAAGGCTCCATCTAACCCTACGTGCACCACATTTCTCCTTCAATGGGTACCAATGATTTATTCTTGTCCCCACAGCTTTCCTCACATAACGAACAGGTTTACCACTGGCGCTACAACACACAAGCGTCTTGGCATCCATAACAACAGGTACTTTGGAATTGGAATAGGTTACACTCTTGCAGCCTAGAAACAGGGGTCCTTAATTTTACTGACGCTACACTTTTGTCATTTTTTGTTTTGTAGTCACTGATTCACAGTCCGAGTCCTGAGGAAAACCCTAGAATCACTCAGGGTTTGAAACACGTTGACATCCGACATCCGGGCAAAGGCGAATGAGTTTTTGGGGGTGCTGGATGGGAATTGGTTAAAAGAAATTTCTTTCCCAGTGGGCAGACAACCCTCATCACAATTGTGTAGTCCTTTGCCCCAAACACAGGCAGGACCGTTGGAACCGTTAAGGGTCCGTCTGTGATCTATATGTCAAATATGGACTGGTTCTTTGCAGGACACTTATAGGACATTTATAATTTTATTGGCGTTCATGTTTCACACGTTTTCTCACATGTTTATCATTTATTTTTGTTGTAATGTTGAATTGTGTTATGTTGAGAAGTATGGCATACTAACTGATGTGTTATCTATCTCATGACATCAATGAATGTTTTAATTCACACTTGCCAGAAAAAAGTCATAAATGATGTGAAATAAATCACATGAACTTAGAATTGTTGTCTAAGCTCATATATGAGTAATTAGGATTAACCTATCCGGTATATGTTTTGTTGCACAATATTTGAGTAGGCCTACTAGTAGCATTTAATTTACAGGCCCTGGCTATATGGAATACGATTTTATAAGGGACTTACAGGTAAATTAAATTTACCAAACAAGTGTAAGTCAATCATATGTTTATGGGAGAGAGCACATGCACTTTAGCGCTGGTTAGCAGTGGTAAAGTGCTCAGAGTCCTAAAACCAGCAAACCCAAGTACGAAAATTGGAGGGAGGCAGGCAAAAAGTTGGGGAAACACCACCCTAAGGCAATCAGGTCTAACACTAAGTAACCAACTTGTCGGTCATATTCTGTCCGTATAATGTTATTGGTTACGTAAATTTAATAATAAATATAATAATTAAAAAAATAAGGATTAACAAGCAAGTTAGATATTTGAATGGTAGTGTAAATGTTGCCCACCTTTTATTTCTGCTCATACTTTCTCTGAGAGAATGGTGTCATCATAGTGTGGTGTGTGAGCGAAAGGGTGGCAGGCGTCACAGCATCTTTGGTCTTCCTGATAGCTCTATCCCAATGAATACAGGATATTTAAACATCAGGAAATCAGGTGTGTAGGTTTCCATTGACAATGTTTGTGTATAGAAACCTCAATCATTTATATTCTATGTAAAACATAGAGACAAATTACTTTGTTATGGGTGGGATTAGGGGCCAGACAGGAGGTTTTTTTCATGCCTCATAGTTTGAAATGGATAACAAAATGTGAATCAGCTTGTAGGCCTTCATCCAAGAGACTTGCTCCTAAGAGGCTTTTGCTTCTGGGTGGAACTGATACTACTACTACTATACTACTACTATTATCATTATTATTATTAGACACAATCATTATAAATGGGATGCACCCCTGCTGTTCATTATAAGGATATTATTACACGTCATCGAGGAGTTCCTTGACCACATGGAGGAACAAAGTTGAATGGCATATTTCTTTGTGAGGTCATGGAACTCTAAGGTGACATGCAATATCCTTTGATGGCAGAGTCTATTTTATTCCTTATAATACATGGTCACACCATCACCATCCCATATTCTGCTTAAATCCTTAGTGTCGTGCTCTTCATATGAAAGAAATAGTATGGTTGCAGACACGCACAATAAAATCAAGTTAATGTAAATCAGATTAAAAAGGGCAGCACCTTAGAATAAGTAGTTACATGCAAAGAGATTCTTTCTTTTCTGTAAATAACTAAATTGTGCAAAACAATCAGCAGTTGCCATAAATCTCTCCTTTGTGCTGATCACTGTTCTTTTTAAAAACATCTTAAGTTTAAAAGATTTTAAAATGCAGCTGTAATAATGCTCCATAGTAATCTGTCTGTGGTGACTAGACCTCACTTTATGGACAACAGTGGACTGTGAAGGCCCTTTTTTTTTTAACCTATCTGAGAAACTGCGAATTGAGGCACAAAAAACAACAGCTGCGGTTGCCGACAAGTGTGAACATAGCCACATTCAATGTGGGACACCGGTTGTATCAGTTGAGTTTTATACACATTTTTCACATCATTCACATACTTTTTACTGAAGAGCAATAGGGATAAAATTCTGGTTCTGGCAAATGTCACACATCTCATTGTAGGGTTTATAGATTGGCAGAAACATGTTGACCGCATATTACTAGAGTCACACTCTCCTAATTTATTTAACATATCCATTGGGGACATACAATAAAATCTTGATTTAGTCCACCAAGAGGTATTTCTAACTTTGCACTCCCCTCACTATACACTTTGCCACACTCACCCACACCTTACAGTTCACGTAGGGCCCTACCCTAAATAAAAGACTGTAAGGCTCCTCTCTGCTTAAAGGAGTTGTAGAGCACATCACTGACCTTTGGGAAGTGGTGTGAGGAGGAACAATATGATGAAGCACGCCACCTAAGGGTGGGTGAGGGTTTTCATCCTAAAAACAGAGATTTCTCTTAATCAAGAGGCACTCTGTGTCAGGGATCTAGCAAAGTTCAGAACAGTCTGTCAGGAACACAAGCTGAGTTTAGGACAAGACAAGGTTATAGGAATTCTTGCTCTATGCAGAGACAAAGGCTTTCTCGAAAAGAGGCTAGATATAAAAAGAGAGTACCTGAAGGCTGAGAGGGAGGTAGGACAGAAGAAGGTTGGAACAGCCAGTGAATATGGAACTGGATGTCTGTAGGGAAAACTATGAAACTACCACAAATACAAAAAACAGAAAGGTAAAAGCTGGTAAACGATAGACAAACTGTCATAAATGATAGTTTGTCTGCTGCGTGGAGGTTATCTGTCTGTGAGGTGAAAAGGATCTTACAAGAAGGTAAGCAGCAGATTAATATTGCAGAGTACAAGGAGACACCCAGCAGCTCCTATGGAGAAGGTGCACTGGGTGGTTCTCTGTGCCAAAGGCGCAAGCCTTGGAATCTAACTGGCACCCTTGGAAGCAATCAAAATCAGGATAATCCTATAAACACACAAAAAGGCAAAGACGAACGGTGGAAGGTAAACACAAGCAGGAACTGGTTTAGGGAAAATCTGGACTGGAATAAGGGCCAGGAACAAGACTCGAATATACATTACTGAATATACTGGAAGCCTGCACATGAACTAGGACAGGACAGAAATATGCAGTCAGAACAGAAATATAGAAATACTAGGAAAATGGAATCAAACAACAATGAAAACAGAAATCAAAAGGCGAGCCTGGAGTGTAGGTGCAGGATCAAACAGAGAGCAGGGAAAATCAGCAGCAATGTCATTTGCGAGCTGCTGCTCGCTAGGCTTACCAGGCAGAAGTAGCAGGAGACTCAGGGGAGGTGCACAGGTGCAGGGAGAGAAGCCAGGCGCAAGGAATCAACTAGGTGCAAGAAATCAGAGAACCATCAATGAAGGTAAAGCAGAACTGGGACTTAGAAAGGGGAAGATCAGGGAAACCAGCAAACGGAGTATGGGTTGGAACCAAGCGAGTGAAAAGTCTAAAGCGCAGCTATAAAGAGGTCAGAAAGTACATGGGATCCAGGATTCAAGTAAGAGAATAGAGCACCACCACCAGGATGTGTTCAGGACAGGGTTTGGAGACAAACGGGACCACAGGGACCTTGATGCATCAGGAAGACAGTGCAGAAACCTGGACTGGAGTATGTAGTGGATTCGGAAATGCAAGGTGTAGTTCCTATTCAGGGATAAAAGCAGAACCCCAGAGAGCCTTTTTGAGTGCCACCTAGTGACCAGATGGTAAACTCCTGACAGTTTGAGATTAATCCAATGTGTTGGGTCTTTGTAGACCTGTTGCATTCTTTTTTTGTTTTTGCAGTACATTGGGAGTAATGCATAACTGGTCTCGAAATATTCCCTTTTCACACCCTGTGTGGTTTAATTTTTGTTTCTGTGGGAGCCATGCCACCTTTTTAGGAGGGACATGAGAGCATTCTTACTCCAACACTGGTTTTAACTGTGGAGCCTGGGGCAAAACTGAAATTCTTTTTAGTTATGTAATCAGAACAAACCAGATCCAGCCACAGTTTAAGATAGCTCTGCATTTAGAAATAGCTGCAGTTTCATGGTCCACATACATAGGACTATAGAAGTCTGAACCAGGGGAGTACTTCGAGGTATAACAATAAGTAATGTACAAACATACATTGTAAGTCATAAGTCATGTACAAGATTAGAACAAATACATTGTCTGACCTTAATTTGTATGGTGGAAACTTGACATTTTGCTTGGAAAGACTTGTCCCGATAAATTCCTCTAGAACAAAATAGATTCCTATTGACTGGGGAAAATTCCTTCTCAGCATTTCTTGACAGAACAAGAAAGGGTATGTTTTATCTTTGTACAATATGGATAGCAATGACTAGTTTTCTGGTGTTCTCTGCAGCCCATGACTAGGATATCTTACCTGTTAGGAAGAATCTAATCCAGTAAGGAATGTTTTAAATGTAAATTTTTCTATAAAGGGCATGATATTTGTCCTTGTGATCAATGTAACACTCTAACTCCATCATCATTCCAGGAAGAGGGAATCAGAATGGCAAAAAGAGGGTAATCTTGTCTACTAAATCAGCAACATTGTATACACATTCAGAGCACGCAGTATATCACTTCTGGAAAAGTGGAACCTTTAAAGAAATTCATTAAGAACATTTGAATGCTCAAAATGAAAAGTTGACATCACCTTGGGAATGAAAGAAGGACCCAAACCCAAAATCAGATCATTCTTCAACTGCTTATCACAGTCCATACATTCCACACGCTTGGAAAAAACTGTGCACAATCAGCATTCATAGCTTAGCTGTATGCAAACTGCTCAACTTCAATTTCTTTAATAAATTTGAAGAAGTCTCAGAGTTTGGCTTAGTAATGCACTGGCATATATTGGTGGGGCTCCCATCCCACCAAACTTGCATTTCACCTGACTCATTTCCAGTTGGCGTAACCACAGGATTTCTGACAGCAGAGCCTCAGATAGCTCCTCCATTGGAAACCCATGACCTTAGTGTGAGTCTGCCACAATGCCACCAAGTCACAATGACGGCCGCCCCTCCCTCCCTAGGTCACTGGTTTTCCTTGCTCAGTTCCACTAAATGAGGCATAGAGGACCCAAGTAGGGAAAACTAACAATGTTCCTATGCACAGGGAGAAAACTTCCAATGCATCAGAGCCATTGCTAATTTATTATTCACAAACAAATTTCCACTTGGGAGTTTGTTTCTGAAAAACAAAATAAATGCTGCATGGACGAAAATAAAAATGGCAGTCTGCTTGAAATTCACCTGAGCCTTAAGTGCAAGATACTGGCCAAGAATACAGGGATCTAAAAGTATGACAGACAGTCTATTGCCAGAGGGACAGAGGTAGGGCCTCCACTTATCTGGTGGGCCGCCCACTGTATTTGAAATGAGGCCTGAAGCCTTTTTTGGTGTTGCTATTCTTTACTGAAAAGCCAAAGAAGCAATACATTGATGCAATACATAATACCAGATGGGGAAGAGGGGGAAGGTGATGCTGCTGGGGATGGGGGGGGGATCATGAAGAGCATACATTACATATATTTATTTTTACATTACATACATACGTTGTCCTCAAGAGCATTATACCCTGACAACATGATAAAATTAATCCAGCTTGCCTGGGTGGGAGTGCGTTACCTGGTTAGTATATGATGGGAGGGTCATCTTTCACCATCCCAGATTCAGGTGGGATGGTGAAGGAAGAAGGGTGTCTCATATTTATGGCAGGGGCTTAGGTTTGAGGGGAGAGTGGTATGGCTGCAGCATAATGGGGTAGGGTATGTTATATGGCGTGTCTTGTCCGAGGGGAAGGGAGGGCAGAACAATGGTGGTGAGAGGAGGAAGGGGGGGGGTAGTAGTGAGAAGAAGGGAAAGTAGGAAGGAAGGGGGGAGCTGGAAGAAGGGGTTGATGGAGGGATGCTCATAAGGTTGGGAGAGTGTCCGTTGCCTGTGAGTGGGCTATCCAAGTGCAGTAGGCTGGTGGTGGCACCGCTATTCGCCATTTCCACTGCGCTATGTTGTGGAGAAGGGCGTCCACGTCTGTAGGAATATCTCCACTCTATCCTGGAGCTTATATATGATACGCTCGTGGGTGGGCACCTGAAACATCGCCGGCAGCCAATCCTCTTTTGAGTGAGGCGTTGGGGAGCACCAGTGGGGGAGGATGCAGATCTAGGCTGTTACCAGGGCAGTGTGTAGGAGGCAACGCTGAGTGCGGAAGAGGTCCGGGAAAGCCCCCATGTCATGCAGTAGAATCAGGGAGTGGGGGAGAGGAGTCCTGAGCATCATGGTCTCCCCTAACACCGTCCCCACTCTGTCCCAGAAGGGCTGGATTTAGGGGCAATCACCTAGTACATGCACCAGGTCGCAGCAGTTGGCTGGGCACCGCCAGCAGTTTGCATGTGGCAACATTCTATGCCCTCCACAATAGTTCAAAACCTCAATCATATCATTGCCCCATTCTGGACTAAAATCATCAACTCATCTCTCTCCTCAGGCAGTGATCCTGACTGCCTCCAACTAGGCCAAATCACATCCATACTCAAAAAACCAGGTGCCGACCCCAATGACTTCAATAACCTCAGACCTATCACCAACCTTCCCTTTCTAGCCAAAACATTGGAGAAGTGCATCCTACAACAACTAAACCAACACATAGAAGAATTCAACCTCCATGACACCTTTCAATCGGGGTTCAGGAAAGGCTGTAGCACTGAAACTGCTATGCTCAATATCTCAGATGACATTTGCAGATCCTTGGATGAAGGTGATGCATGCCTCCTAATCTTACTTGACCTTTCGGCTGCCTTCGATACCGTAAATCACCCTGCTTTACTTGAGACACTCAAGAACCGTACTGGGATCAATGGGACAGTCCTAAGATGGTTCCCATCTTACCTGCAACATCACTCGCAACAAATAAAAAACAACAACTGTTTCTCAAAACCAACACTAGTTCCTCATGGTGTATCCCAAGGCTCAACTCTATCCCCGGCCCTTTTCAATCTCTTCATGGAACCCCTTACGGTTATCCTGAACCAAGCAGGGGTCAAATATCACCTATATGCTGATGACACCCAACTCTATTACAAGATTAAATCTCCCAGTGACATCCTACATCTGAATACCACACTAATCAAGATACAAACTTGGCTTAATATCAACCACTTAAAGCTGAACCCCAACAAAACTGAACTACTACTTTTCTCCCCGAAAAAGAACCTGCTACCAATCCAAGTATGGCTCAAGAATTTGGACGCTCTAAACTGTTCTCTAACACTGTCCAACACCGTTAAGTCCTTAAGTATCACCCTGGACAGAAACATGCCATTGAAAGCCCACATCAACAACTCAGCCAAAGGAGCACTCCTCACACTAAAATACCTCAAGAAAATCCAACCTTTCATTCCCCCTGAAGATTTTAAGACGGTAGTGCAATCACTTGTCCTCTCAAAACTGGATTATGGTAACGCCATCTTCACAGGAACTCCGAAAACTCACCTGGCCCCCTTAAGTTCAGTTCTGAACATGGCAGCCCGGCTAATAACAGGTTGCAATCGGTTTGAGCACATCACACTGGCCCACAAGAGCCTCAATTGGCTTCCAATCAAAGGAAGATGTTTCTACAAGACGGCTTGCATCACCCACAAAGCCCTTCACACACATAAACCCAACTATCTGGAGAACAAACTTTCGAAAGCTGGTAGAGCCAGATCTCTAAGGAGCTCCAACGCACTTCTTCTCATACCTCCCAAACTGAAAAAGAAATCCTCCCAGACATGTTATTTCTCTGGAAATGCTCCCACGATATGGAACTCACTCCCTAATGACCTGCGCTGCAACCCCTCATTTTCCTGTTTCAAACGGGACCTTAAACACCTACTGCTCAACAAATACTTTAACACACACCCTAACTGAGCTATGTTCCCAAAGCTCACACCCACTCTGCCTTGACCAGTTGTAGCGGTTAAATTAGTGTTTCAGCGGTCCACTATGTCTTGTACATCTTTTAGCTCAAGCGGTTCCTATGTCTGCATACTGTAACTACCGCTGCGGCCGAACGATTTTCTTTGTCTGTTTTTTTGCATGTACTTCAATCTAATGATCTCGCATTATATGTAAAGCGCTCTGATACCTTCGGGTCTAGCTAGCGCTATAAAAAACGTATAAATAAATAAATAACATTCCCACCTTATGCAGCTTTGCCGGAGTCCAGTGCCATTTGTGCAGTGTTTTTAAGAGACAGAATTTCAAGTGGGCCTCCCATGTCCCCCTGTCAAGTGCCTCCATAATTTCCACCCAGTCATCCACCTCATACGCCATCTGCAGCCGGGTTTGCCATTTGCTTCGGAGGTTGTTAATGAGAGGGAGGGAGAGTAAGTGGCGGTTTAAGAGGTCATAGAACCCCGCCATAACACCTCGGGAGCAGCCCCATGCCCTGAGGTAGGATACTACAGGTGAGGTGGGTAAGGGTTGCGGCCGTGCCCCCAGGTTGTGTCGTAGGCAGTGCCGCAGCTGAAGATGCTGCCATGCTTGTTCGGGGGTAGGCCAAATCCCTCGTGTAACCGCTCGAAGGGTTTGAGGGTCTTGTCTGTGATGACCTGGTCCAGGCTGTGGATGCCCGCTGCTGTTCCCAATTGAGGACCTCCCTTCCAATGCATAGGCAGTCTTTGCCCCATAGGGGTGTTTGCACATGAAGACGAGAATCCACTCCAAATAGGCAGTGCGCCCAGTGCCAGGATTTCCGCATGGCCTGCAGCATTGGATTTTCAGCACGTCTCATAGGTGTGCCTCGCTTGTACAAGGGGTCAAGTCTGTGCTGGATTGACAATAGCAAGCATTCCACTGAGACCCACTGCGGTGGATCTGGCATCCCAGGGAGCATGTAATCCATCTACGAGAGGTGGAGAACCGGGGCATAGAGCTCAACCAACGGGAAGCCCAGGCCTCCACATGAGCGGTGCGCCAGGAGCTTGGTGTAAGCCAAGCTGGGTAAGGAGGACCCCCGATAAAAGTGCAGATCCCCTCATTCACTGAGCATAGCATTGCCAGGGGAACCAAGAGGGGCAGCATGCCAAGAGCATATGTAATCCTCAGGAGCGTTACCATCCTCACTGCCTGTACCTTCCCCCACATGGAAAGGTCCAGATGGGACCACTTTTCAAAGTCCAGTTTCATGTGGGCTATGAGAGGGTCCAGGTTGTCCGCCACCATAAGGTCCAGGCCAAATCCCTAAGTAGTTGAGGAGCGATGGCGTCCATCTAAAGGGATAGCGATGGATCGCCACCCTTGTGGTAATGCACGAGAGGGGTGGTACCTCACTCTGATCCCAGTTCATCTGATACCCAGACAGGCCCGCGAAGCCTGCTATGATGTCCAGCAAAGCCAGGTAGAGAACGGTGGAGGTCCGTGAGGGTGAGGAGTACGTCATCCGCATACAGGTAAATCCTGAAAGTCCCTTCCGGCATGGGTACACCTGTGAGGAGTGGTGAGTGGTGGTCGCCAGGGGCTCCATTGCCAGCAGGAACAGTAGTGGGGACATCTGGCAGCCCTGGCTTGTTCCTCTCCGGATCGAGAAAGGGTCCCACAGGAATCCACCACAATTGACCTGTGCTTTGGGGTTGTCGTAAAGTCAATGGACCTCGGCGATAAACTGATCTCCGAGCACCAAACCTCTTAAAAACGGCGAAGAGGTACCCCCACTCAATCCTATCGAACACCTTCTCTGCGTCAAGGGAGAGTGTGAGGGTCTCATCCGATAGGTCTTTGGCCTCCCATAGGGCATGCACAAGGGTGCTAAGGTGGTTCCTGGAAGAGCGGCTGGGTACAAACCCAACTTGCGTATGGTGTATCAGGGGCGGGATCACTTTTCAAAGGCGAGCCGCCAGCAAGGATTTTTATATCGCCATTGACTAAGGAGATGGGCCTATAGCTGCTGCACAGGAGGAGGTCTTTACCCGGTTTGGGAAGGACTGCTATCACTGCCTTTTTAGAGGTCTGGCCCAGAGAACCTCCTGAAAGGTTGCATGGAGCGAATCAATGACATCCCCTCCCTCCCATTTGTAAAACTCCGCAGGAAGGTAGTCGTCCCCAATAGCCTTATGATAGCAAAGCTCGGAGATGGCTTGTGCTATCTCAATCTTACTGATTTCCCCATCCAGTAGGGCCTGACCCTCCTTTGTGAGACTGGGAAGATCCACACCCTCGAAGAAGGCCTCTATTCTATCAGCACTGGTCGTCATCTCTGGAGTGTACAGAGTCTGGTAGAAGGTTGCAAACTCATTAACTATGCCTTGTGGGCGGGTGAGGACCTCACCACCCGCAGAGTGAATGGCGTGTATGGCCAAAGCAGCCTCTTGTTGGCGCAGTTGAGCAACCAAGAGCGTACCTGCCTTTTCTCCTTGTTCGTAGTGGTGGCCTTTAAGCCGCTCTAAAAAGTATTCTGCTTTGGATGTGCATAACGCGTTTAGGTCCATGCAAGCCTTCTCTAGGCGCCGGCACGTGGGAGGTGAGGGGTTTGCGGTGTAACAGCTCGTGAGGTTCGTAATCTCGCCCTCCATTTCTCTCTGGCAAGTTGCTCTCTGCGCGTTTGCCAAATCTGCATCTCTCATGAGGTGGCTGCGGATGGTCGTCTTTGCAGCTGCCCACTGGATCCTGTGGGAGGATACCGAGTCCCTGTTGTCCTCTAAGTATGTGGAGATGTGCACAGGCATTTGGGCTTTACCCTGAAGGGTGCAGTAGCACTGTATATTCAATCGCCATGGCTTTCGACCCAGAGAGGCCAGGCCTAGGTCCAGGGATAGCAAGACCAGTGCGTGATCGGAGAGCACGGCTTCCGGGATCCAAGATTCCCAGGCGATAGCTACCACCCGGTGGGAGACCAGGAAGTAGTCCAATCTGAATTGGGTGCCGTGTACCAGCGAGAGGACGGTATACTCCCAGTCTGCTGGGTGGGAAGGACGCTAGTGTTCCACCAGACCGTGGTCAGACAGCATGTTCCCAAAGAGAGCCCTGTCTGCGTTGTTGCCACCTTCCAGTGGGCCGGTTCAGTCCAGCACCACATCCTGCACTAGGTTCCAGTCGTGCCCTATTAGGTAATGGGGGGCCCTAATCTTGGTATGGGGGCGATTGAGTTGGAGGAGTTAAGGCGCTTAGCCCACCTAGGGGCATACTCCGAGCCCACGCATAGTGTCCGTTCCCCAAGCTTCAGCTTGGTGAAAACATACCGGCCATCCGGGTAAGATCAGGACTTAACAACAGTGATGGGTAGTGACCTGCAGAGGAGAATCACAACTACGCATATCCTGGGTGGTCCATTCCCCATCTCCACCAGCGCCGGGCAACTGCTGTGTACCACTCTCCCCACCCAATCCTGGCTTAGCTTTCCGGACTCTAGACTGGCAAGGTGTGTCTCCTATAACAGGGCTACATCCGCCAATTTTGCTTGTAGATATGACAACACCTTCTTGTGCTTTATATAGTGCATTAGCCCGTTGACGTTCCACAACATGACATGCATGGGGGCCAGCAGCAGGTGTGGATGCAGCCATAGTAGCAGGGTGCGGGTCTGGCGGCGGCTTGGATGTCAAAGATCCAAGAGGTGGGGCCAAGGAGGTGGGGTGTGACCTAGCGGGGGTCCTGGGGGAGGTAGAGAGAGAGGAAGGTAGGAGAAAAGAATGAGAAGGGGAGGAGGGGGAGGGGGAGGGGGATGGGAAGAGGAGTGAGGGGGTGCAAGAAAGGGTGAGGCAGCAGTTGGGCACACAGGCCGCTCAAACATGTCCCAGAGCGGGTTCCTAAATATGCAGAAAAGAGGAGGGGAGTGGGTGGTGGGGTTCGGGGCTAGTGCGAGGAGTACTAAGCCAAGTTCAGGCCTCAAGGGCTGGAGTCTGTAGTCCGCGGGTCTAGGCTTGCGGCACCAGCATGCTGGGGTAGGTCAAACCGGGGGGGGGGCCAGGGCAGAAAGAGGATAGAGGTACCCAGTGCACAGATAGGGCAGCAGTGGGGGAACAGGGGCCCGCAGTTCCGAGCATCCCCCCCGGTGTCCAGTCAATGGCGCATTCCAGGGACGGTGTAGTCTGGAGGTCTGGCTGTATCAGCCATAGCAGGGCGGGTGGGAGAGGGAGATGCTTGCAGGAGTGCTCTGTGCCTTCTCGGGGGTAAGAGCAGGAGTAAGAGGGCCCAAGGGGTGAGGTAAGGTATGGTGTTACCCGTAGTAGCGGGCCATTAGCTCAGGGTTCCCTACCACCGGGTGTGCAGTGGTATGCTGCCGGCTAGCAGGCCAAACAGGCCCAACAGAGGGGAACATCATAATACATCAAAAATGCATCAAAATACATCAAAATGGCACCATTGCATAACATGGGGCAAAGCTCTACAACAAATAACAAAACATCGCACAAAACTATTGTCCGCTGGTTGTGCATTTCTCGTAGCATTAAGGAGAAGAAGTACAGACATGCAAGAGGGTACTTATCCATCTGCCACTGGAGGGTCTCTGCTCCCTGTCATCAGCGCCCAAGGCATGGGGAGGTGTCGAGCCGGGAGGTTCGTCGAGCATCTCAGCCATTGTGGTGGGTGGGCTTCAATGGTGACCGGATTTGTCTCGGCCCTGGTCTTGCATGATGGCTGCCACCACTTTGAGGGCCAGGTCCTTGTCGTGCTGGGTGCGGGCCACCCTCTCTGGATCTCTGCCCCTGTTGCGTTTCCCATTGTTGCACCATCGGCTGCCTAAGGAGGCAGGGGGAGGCGGCGTGGCAGGGTAAAGGAGGCTGGAATGTGACTCTAGGGGGGACGTGTCCATTCCATGAACATCGAGTCCTTCCAACTTCCGGTACAAAAAAGTCTTTGGACCTGCCGTCTTTCATTATCCACATTCGTGCTGGCTCAAATAGTCCATAATTAATGTCCATTTGGAGGAGCTGGGGCTGGAGGGCTAAGAGCGCCTTTATGGGGACATTGGTCTCTCATGAAAAATCCTCAGTTATGCAGATTCCTTGTCCATCGTGCTCATAGGGACCGTGAACGGGCCACCGTTAGAAGCTGCTGCACCTGCTCATGCTGGAGGAAGCAGACTATAATGGGGCGAGGCCTCCCTGTTTGTTCCTGTCGCACAGAGCCCATGCGGTGCACCCGCTCGAGTTCCAGTGGTGGGGTAAAGGTCCGTCCGGTGAGGGTGGGAAGGAGACCCTTGAGGTACCCCCTGATGTCTGCACCCTCAGCACATTCGGGGAAACGGAGAAGCAGACATTGTGTCTGCAACTTCTGTCCTCCAGGTCAGCGATCTTGCTCCTAAGGCATAAGAGCTCCTGGTCCTTCTCCGGAATGGTGTTGAGCCAGCCTTCCACAGCCACAAGTCGGTGCTCCATCCCATCTACCCGGTCTTGGAAGCTTGCTATGTCTGAGCGGATGGATTTGGTTTAGGCCACGACGTCTTAGATTTTAGAGCCCACTCCTTCCAGGCATCGACCTACTACTGCGACCTTCTGCAGGATGTGCTCCATGGTAAAATCCTTCTGCGAGCCTGTGGGGGCCGTTGTTGGTCCAGCGGTCAGTGCTCCCCATGGTGTTGTCATGGTATGATGTTGAGTGACCGCCTCTGAGAAGAGCAGCTGCCAAGTTGTTTTTTCCAGTGGATTTGCCGAGGGCATTTCCAGTTCAGGGGTCCCAGGTTTTTGGGGGGGAGATGCCCCGTGAAGAGTAGGGTGGCAGGGGTGCCAGCACTTCTTCTGTCTGATTCCTTACCGCCAGTGCGGACCCAGGTCGTTAATCTGCAAGAACAAAAAGGCTGATGTTTTTATGATGTGGGTTTATAAACCTATTCTTGCAGTAGCCCCTTCTCTCCAATAATGTGCCACAATCACCGGCTTCCCCCATTGTGACACAGAATGCACCAGAACTGCACTGGAAGTCTCCATCCAGCTCGGTCGTTTCAGTGATGCCATTACAACCACACTAGCCTTCATGCAATGGCAGCCGGTAATTAAAGCAGGGAAGAGGGTGGGCAGGCCACACATGCACACACATACATTTACTCACTCACATCAATGCATTCACAAATGTACACCAAAACATTAATTCACTCACAGCAAATTCATACATTCATACCTTATCAGTGGACTGTTCCCTTGTCACTGGACTGCTCGCTTCCTTGCGCAGCTCCACCTGGTAGCTGCTACCCCCGACGTCCCTGCTGCTGACCATCTGACAGTCAGACTGGGTCAGTGGTTCGAGGCCCTCCTCCATCCGCAGGCACCCTACTGCGCCTCATCCCTGGTGGTCTAGTGGTAGAGCGTCTCTACCCCCCTCCAGTGCCACTTTCCTGCTCCCCGCGTTTCCCGCCTCCCAGCTGTCCACCGCCTGCGCCTCATCCCTGGTGGTATAGTGGTAGAGTGTCTCTGCTGCAGGGCTGCCCTCTGTCTCTCTTTTTCTGCCCTTTTCTCTGATTCTTTTCTGTACTTTTCACCCTTTTTGGCACGTTTTCATTTTTTTCTCCTTTTGCTTCTTTTGCTGCTTTTTGCCCCTGTGATCCCCCATGGCCCCACCCCCCCTCCAGTGCCACTTTCCCGCTCCCCTCATTTCCCACCTCCCAGCTGTCCAGCCTCCCGCACACTACTTAATGGCGGCTGCTGCTCGGTGAGGGTGCATCAAAGGCAAGCCCATATGCCCCCATCTGCACTCAGCGTCATGGTCCCTGGTCCTCGTACCTTCCACTGATACCATGCCAGCACTCTCCTCGCCCTTAACACCGGATGTAGGAGAGTAGGATCTGCTTCACATGGGTACCCCCACTTTTTGCTGATGCTTCACTGTTTTTCGACATTAGTCTGGCTGGGGCCCTGCTAATCAGAACCCCAGCCTAGCTGCTTCCTCTCTAAAATGGTTTCCATGTGCCTTAGGCACATCACTGATTGGAATCTGGAGTGCCCTTATAAGTCCCTAGTATATGGTATACTATGTACCAAGGGCATAGGTACCTCAGAGGCCTACCAGGGGCTGCAGCATGTATAATGCCACCCCTGGAAGGCCATCCAAACTGACACCACAGGTCTGCTACTGCAGCCTGGGTAAGGTGGTGCATGCACCCCTTACTGTGATATAGGTTACCTATATCACTAAATACATACACACATATAAACCTATAAGTCACTCCTATGGCAGGCCTTATCAATCCTGAAGGCAGAGTGCGTGGTTCCTATGTGAGAGGGTGCCCTAATGAGCAGGGCCCCTCTGCAGCGTTCGGAGACCCTTCTCTGATGCTGTTTGTAGTGCAGCCTGACCATATACTCTTAAGCGCATTATAACCTCGCGTTAAATGCTAACTTTGGAATGGCTGCACCTAAACATGTCGTGTTTGGTGTCAAACATCTTGGAATACTACCCCCCGCCAATTCTGGCGGCGGGAGTAGCATTCCACCCTTCTAGAGGGAAAGACATGTTAACTCTGGCTAGCCCGGTAACTTCTTTCTAAAGCCCTGGCATCACAAAATGGATGCTGCTGCCACAGACACGAGTCTGGCCTCCTGCTGCTGGACGAAACTCCGGCAGGGGAGGCCTGGACAATAGGTTTCCTGTCCCAGGGAGGTGTGACCACCTCCCCAGACAGGATAATGTGTATTGGGGCTGGGCGGGAGCACTTCGGGTGCTTTGAAGTCCTGCACTGGGGGCACATTTGGTGTCCCTGTGCATACCCCAGTTCAAACCGGATCAGGGGCTTGCAGCCCCTGCTTTGGCGTGAACTGGACAAAGGGAAAGGGGTGTAGCCACCCCTCTGCCCTGACCCACCCATAGGTGGGGCCACAGAGTAGTCCAACCCCTAAACTTGGTATAAGTATAGGAACCCAGTCCTTAGGACTTTAGATTATCCCTGGATGAAACTCTGAAACAGAATCCTGGACCTTCGACACTCTACTAAAGACTAGAGGACAGAAGAATCTCCCTTGGGGTCAAGGAGTGACTCCCCTGCTTGGCAGGCACCAAAGAAGCAATTGTCCGGCCTGCATCGCCTAAGCTCCCGTCGGACGCCGAAGTCTTTGCATCACCAGAGGTGGATTTCCAGACTTCCCCGAGGCTGCCCTGAGTCCCCAGCAAAGCTGAGGCCCGTAGCTGTCGTGGGTAACGTGGAACCGTGACCCCTGGACACCGCACACATTTGCTAGTGTATCCTCTTCTGGGTCTTCCACGAAGTCGTGCTTTGGGCTCCGAGTAGCCCTAGCCTCCAGCACCAACTGCACTGAAGATCACTGGCCTCCACTCCACGAGTGTCCTGTGAGCCAGATCCACGTGCGACGTCTCAAGGCTCCTGCGCGGTCGCTAGCCCGTTGGCTAGTAGCCCTTCACGAAGGCCAATCCTTTTCTTCTTGGGCACTCTGGTTGCTCCAGGACTGCCCTCACTTACCCTTGCTGGGTGAGTTCCTCAGTCCTTGCTGGTCTGCACCATCGACGATCTTCATCTTCACCGAGACTTGCTGTTGCCAAGGCTTGTTGGGTCCAATCCGGTCGCCGACACCTCAGCACTCGACAGACATCGTGTACCAGCCCGAATCCTGCTCCTGGTTGCCGACAACGCCTCCTGGACCTCATGGCTGAAGAGTCAAGACGACCGTCAACGCACCTGAAGCACTCGACATCGGTGGGCATCTGTCCATCGCCTTCCTGGTCACTGGCTAGTGACCCAGACTCTGTCCCCTCTGCTTTCAGGTTCTTCAGATCTCCGATCCACTCTTGGATCCACCCGGACACTTTCCACTTGGTCGCCAGCAGCACTTTGCAGCAGATCGCCATTCAAATCGACAGACGAAACCCGACCCCGAAAGGCACCTATGCACCCGGCTTCCCTGGGTGAGGTAACACGAGTACTCCGGTGCTCCCGTGGGTAGAGACTCTAGAACGACCTAGTTCTCAAAGGGTTTGCTCCAAGTCCTCCTTTAAGTGTCCCTTTTCTTTAATTTCCTGATCGCGACTTTCTCCATAGAAGTTAATGGCGTATTGCGGTTGTGTATTTACACTGCACGCGTCCCCGTGGGTCCCCTGTGTCACTACCTTGGGTGGTTCCTTGTGGTCCAAGCACTTCTAGAGGCTCTAGGCCTAGTGTCTAGTTCAGTCGTGGTTCTTATACCACTTTATTGGTATATGGTTTGAGTACGCCCCTAGGGCCCAAACGTGTATTTGTGCTATTACTGTGTTTAAATAACTTATAACTTGTGTACTTCGAACTCTAGCCTCATAAAGAGACTATAGGGGTGTGTTTAGCAATAAATACATATATTTTGAAAATATACCTGGTGTGGTGCTCTTTCATTTGATCACTCAAGAGATTATAGACTGGTAAAACAAGCTGCTTTACATTCCTTCAAGACTTAGCCTGAAGGCTGCTCTCCATAGCTACCACTAGGATAGCTTTCAATAAGGTTGTCTTTAACCTATCTCCAATAAGGGGTTGTTTGGACTGGTGCAAAGTGCCCACTATAATTAGTGGACAGCATATGCCAGGCCAACTTCTCACATTGGTGTGCAGCGTGTGGGATTCCAGCTTGCTATTGTTTTACCAGATAATCTCAATTGAATTGATCAACTGAAAACCACTAAAGGTACCTAAGGTACATATAATTTAAGCTTAGAATACAGTAAGTTTTACTGAACTTAGAGTTGTGTGTTAAGGGACAGCACACCCTTTCTACAACTCAAGAGAGTTTAGTAGGCCACACTAGAGTAGGTAGTGCATACACCACACCACACTAGTAATGTCTTTAAAGGAAGTGTAGGAGAGTAGGATCTGCTTCACATGGGTACCCCCACTTTTTGCTGATGCTTCACTGTTTTTAGACATTAGTCTGGCTGGGGCCCTGCTAATCAGAACCCCAGCCTAGCTGCTTCCTCTCTAAAATGGTTTCCATGTGCCTTAGGCACATCACTGATTGGCATCTGGAGTGCCCTTATAAGTCCCTAGTATATGGTATACTATGTACCAAGGGCATAGGTACCTCAGAGGCCTGCCAGGGGCTGCAGCATGTATTATGCCACCCCTGGAAGGCCATCCAACCTGACACCACAGGTCTGCTACTGCAGCCTGGGTAAGGTGGTGCATGCACCCCTTACTGTGATATAGGTTACCTATATCACTAAATACATACACACATATAAACCTATAAGTCACTCCTAAGGCAGGCCTTATCAATCCTAAAGGCAGAGTGCATGGTTCCTATGTGAGAGGGTGCCCCTGCATGAGCAGGGCCCCTCTGCAGCGTTCAGAGACCATCTCTGATGCTGTTTGTAGTGCAACCTGACCATATACTCTTAAGCGCATTATATCCTCGCGGTAAAATGCTAACTTTGGAATGGCTGCACCTAAACATGTCGTGTTTGGTGTCAAACATCTTGGAATACTACCCCCCCCGCCAATTCTGGCGGCGGGGGTAGCATTCCACCCTTCTAGAGGGAAAGACATGTTAACTCTGACTAACCCGGTAACTTCTCTCCAAAGCCCTGGCATCACAAAATGGATGCTGCTGCCACAGACACGAGTCTGGCCTCCTGCTGCTGGACGAAACTCCGGCAGGGAGGCCTGGACAATAGGTTTCCTGTCCCAGGGAGGTGTGACCACCTCCCCAGACAGGATAATGTGTATTGGGGCTGGGCGGGAGCACCATCTGTGTGCTTTGAAGTCCTGCACTGGGGGCACATTTGGTGTCCCTGTGCATACCCCAGTTCAAACCGGATCAGGGGCTTCCAGCCCCTGCTTTGGCGCGAACTGCACAAAGGGAAAGGGGTGTAGCCACCCCTCTGCCCTGACCCACCCATAGGTGGGGCCACAGAGTAGTCCAACCCCTATCTTTAGTATAAAGATAGGAACCCAGTCCTTAGGACTTTAGATTATCCCTGGACGAAACTCTGAAACAGAATCCTGGACCTTCGACGCTCTACTCACGATTAGAGGACAGAAGAATCTCCCTTGGGGTCAAGGAGTGACTCCCCTGCTTGGCAGGCACCAAAGAAGCATCTGTCCGGTTCGCATTTCTGAAGCTCCCGACGGACGCCGAAGTCATCGCATCACCAGAGGTGGATTCTCAGACTTCCCCGAGGCTACCCTGAGTCCCCAGCAAAGCTGAGGCCCGTGGCTATCGTGGGTGACTTGAGACCGTGACCCCTGGACACCGAGCACATTTGCAAGTGCATCATCTTCTGGGTCTCCCAAGAAGTCGTGCTTTGGGCTCCGAGTAGCCCTAGCCTCCAGCACCACCTGCACCGAAGATCACTGGCCCCCACTCCACGAGTGTCCTGTAAGCCAGCTCCACGTGCGGCGTCACAAGGCTCCTTTGCGGTCGCTAGCCCGTTGGCTAGTAGCCCTTAACGAAGGCCAATCCTTTTCTACCTTGGCATCCTGGTTGCTCCAGGCCTGCCCTCACTTACCCTCGCTGGGTGAGTTCCACAGACCTTGCTAGTCTGCACCATCGACGATCAACATCTTCACCGAGACTTGCCGTTGCCAAGGCTTGTTGGGTCTAATCCGGTCGCCGACACCTCAGCACTCGACAGACATCGTGTACCAGCCCGAATCCTGCTCCTGGTGGCAGACAACGCCTCCTGGACCTCGTGGCTGAAGAGTCAAGACGACCATCAATGCACCTGAAGCACTCGACATCGGTGGGCATCTGTCCATCGCCTTCCTGGTCACTCGCTAGTGACCCAGACTCTGTCCCCTCTGCTTTCAGGTTCTTCAGAACTCCGATCCACTCTTGGATCCACCCGGACACTTTTCTCTTGGCCGCCAGCAGCACTTTGCAGAAGATCGCCATTCGAATCGACGACGAAACCCGACCCCGAAAGGCACCTATGCACCCGGCTTCCCTGGGTGAGGTAACACGAGTACTCTGGTGCTCCCGTGGGTAGAGACTCTTCAAAGTCCTAGATCTCAAAGGGTTTTGTCCTAGTCCTCTTTTAAGTGTCCCTTTTCTCTAATTTCCCGATCCCGACTTTCTCCATAGAAGTCAACGGCGTATCGCGGTTGTGTATTTACACTGCACGCGTCTCCCGTGGGTCCCCTGTGTCACTACCTTGGGTGGTTCCTTGTGGTCCAAGCACTTCTAGAGGCTCTAGGCCTAGTGTCTAGTTCAGTCGTGGTTCGCATACCACTTTATTGGTATATGGTTTGGTACGCCCCTGGGGCCCAAACGTGTATTTGTGCTATTACTGTGTTTAAATAACTTCTAACTTATGTACTTCGAACTCTAGCCTCATAAAGAGACTAGAGGGGTGTGTTTAGCAATAAATACATATATTTTGAATATATACCTGGTGTGGTGCTCTTTCATTTGGTCACTCAAGAGATTATAGACTGGTAAAACAAGCTGCTTTACATTCCTTCAAGACTTAGCCTGAAGGCTGCTCTCCATAGCTACCACTAGGATAGCTTTCAATAAGGTTGTCTTTAACCTATCTCCAATAAGGGGTTGTTTGGACTGGTGCAAGGTGCCCACTATAATTAGTGGACAGCATATGCCAGGCCAACTTCTCACAGGAAGGACCTAAAGAATCCTTGCCAGAAGCCACTGGGCTTCTTCCCTCCAAGTATGATACACTCCCATTCTTGGAATTGAGAGCATTATGTAACTTGAGGAAATTGAGGACAGGCCAAAGTCCCACCACCCAACACCTTAAAGAGTTGTTGGTAGCTTATGATCTCAGTAAGCCCTTGGGGACTGAAGGGGTAGGAGCTGAGGGTGGGGCAGAAGATGAGGATGGGACCAGGGGTAGAAATACCCCCAGCCCCCCTCTGAAACTGGCCAGGAGGGTGACAATGACCCTGACCTGGATAACCCAATCCCTCCTGTGGACGATGAAGAGGAAGATCAGAATGATACCCTCTTTGTCCCCCAGGAAGGATTATGAGTGTGCCCAGAAAGTCTAGATCTCCTTCTCAGGAGTCTAACCACTCTGGCACCTCCATAGGGAGCTCTGTCTCATCTCATAGGAGGGAATCCTCTCATGAGAGGAGAAAGAGGCTGGTTCAGTATGAGGAAGCTCAGCTTGAACTCAGAAAGCAGCAACTGGCTATAGACAGGGAGTCCCTAGATCTCTTCAAAGAGAGAAGAAAGTTGGGACTAGAGTCCCATGGTGGCAGCCATGTCCCTAGAGATAGGGAAAGGTCCTATGACCATAGGAACCTGAGCAAGATTGTCCCTCCCTACCAGAGTGGGGATGACATCCACAAGTGGATAACTGCTCTAGAGAGGGCCTGTAAAGTACAGAAGGTCCCTCAGGAGCAGTGGGCAGCAATCTTGTGGCTCTCCTTTGCAGACAAAGGTAGAGATAAGCTCCTCACTGTTAGAGAGGAGGATGCTGATAATTACAAGGTCTTGAAGAGTGCTCTTATTGATGGGTTTGGCCTAACCACTGAACAGTACAGGTTGAAGTTTAGAGATACCCAAAAGCACAGACTCAAGACTGGGTAGACTATGTGGATTGTTCTGCCAAGGCTCTGGAAGGCTGGTTGATGGGCAGTAAGGTGTGTGACTTCTCAGGATTGTACAATCTGATAATGATGGAGCAGATTCTTAATAACTGTCAAAATCAGCTGTTGCATCAATACCTGGTGGACTCTGATCTGACCTCTCCCCAAGAATTGGGAAAGAAGGCAGACAAATGGGTCAGAACCAGGGTGAAGCAGAAAGTACAGAACCAAGGTGGGGACACTAAGAAGCAAGATGCTAAGAACTCTGAAAAGGGTGGGGAGAAGGGTAAAGATCAAAAGTCTTCATCAGGCCCCCAAAAATCTTCTTCAGGTGGGGATTCACAGTCTACAAAAGGGAAAGGCCAAAGAAAACCATGGTGCAAGGTCTGTAAGCAAAAGACCCACTGGACCAGTGATTGCACCAAGTCCAAAGACTCAAGTCCAGCACCCACCAATGCCCCTAAGGCACCTGTTCCCCCTAGTACAGTTACAAGTGGTGGGAGTGCTCTAGCCAAGGGTTTAGTAGGGTTCACCCTGGGTACTGAGTTGGGCTCTGACCTAGTCAGAGAACTAACTCAGGCTGTGTTAGTCTGTGATGGAGGCATGGATGTGCCCTCCTCTATGAGTCCCAGTAATCTGGGCAAGTACAGACAACAGCCTTTAATCAATGGACGAGAGGCTTTGGCATTTAGGGACACAGGGGCAAGTGTCACAATGGTGACAGAAGACCTTGTGAATCCTGGGCAAGTTATACTTGGTGAGATGTACCAAGTGACCAATGCTAGCAACGTCAGAACCGACCATACTCTGGCAGTTGTTAACTTCTCCTGGGGAGGGGTAACTGGCCTTAAGAAGGTTGTGGTGAGTGCAAACCTACCAGTCAAATGCTTGCTTGGCAATGACTTAGAGACTTCTGCTTGGGCAGAAGTGGAGCTCAGGACCCATGCAGAAATGCTGGGGATCCCTGCAGATGTGTTTGCTGTGACCAGGTCACAAGCCAAAATGTCTAGCACTGAACAGGCCTTGGATTCTGGAATAATGGACCAAGTGCCTTCCAAGAGGAGGAGTAGTAGGGTCAAGGCAGTGCCTTCCCCCTTGGCTCAGGAAGAAGATCAGTCCCTTGAGGGGGATGATCTCAGTCCTGAAGAAGGAACTGTCCCAGAGGAACTTGAACCTGACCAGGTTGAGTTCTTGGGGACAGGGGGACCTTCCAGGGCAGATCTGAGCCAGGAGCAGCAGAGCTGCCCCTCCCTTGAACCCCTCAGACAGCAAGCTGCTGCTGAGGCTGCTGGGAAAGCTAGTGGTCCCCATACAGTGTATTGGGATGATGGACTCCTGTACTCAGAGAGTAGAGACCCCAAGCCTGGTGCTACCAGGAGGTTGGTTATACCTCTAAAGTTCAGGGGCTTCCTATTGACCCTAGCCCATGATATTCCCTTGGCAGGTCACCTGGGCCAGAACAAGACTTGTCCCTCACTTTCACTGGCCCCACATTACTGAAGACACCAAGGAGTTTTGTCGCTCCTGTGTAACCTGCCAGGCCAGTGGCAAGGCAGGTGGCACTACAAAGGCCCCCCTGATACCACTACCTGTGGTGGGGGTGCCCTTTGAAAGGGTAGGGATTGACATTGTTGGTCCCATGGATCCCCAAACAGCATCTGGGCACAGGTTTATCCTGGTGGTAGTGGATCATGCCACTAGGTACCCAGAAGCTATTCCCCTCAGGACCACTACAGCACCTGTGGTGGCAAGGGCCCTCCTGGGAATTTTCTCAAGAGTGGGCTTTCCTAAGGAGGTAGTATCAGACAGGGGGGCAAACTTCATGTCTGGGTACTTAAAAGCAATGTGGAAGGAGTGTGGAGTGACTTATAAGTTCACCACACCCTATCACCCACAATGCAATGGTTTAGTTGAGAGATTCAACAAAACCTTGAAAGGCATGATTAAAGGGCTCCCAGAAAAGCTTAGGCGAAGATGGGACATACTCTTGCCCTGCCTTTTATTTGCATATAGGGAGGTGCCTCAGAAGGGGTTGGTTACAGCCCTTTTGAACTTCTGTTTGGCCACCCTGTCAGGGGTCCACTGTGCTTGGTGAAGGAAGGATGGGAGTTACCTCTCAAGCCCCCAAAGCAAGACATAGTGGACTATGTACTTGGTCTCCGCTCCCGGATGGCTGAGTATATGAAAAAGGCAACCAAAAACCTTGAGGCTAGCCAGGAACTTCAAAAGGCCTGGCATGACCAAAAGGCTGTTCTGACTGTTTACCAGCCAGGACAGAAGGTGTGGGTGTTGGAGCCAGTGGCCCCAGCAGCTCTCCAAGACAAATGGAGTGGACCCCACACTATTGTTGAGCAGAAGGGTGAGGTTACCTACTTAGTAGACCTAGGAACACCCAGGAGTCCCCACAGGGTTCTCCATGTCAACAGGTTAAAACCATATGTGGACAGGGCAGACATGGGCTTGCTCATGGCTACTGATGAAGGGCAGGAGGAAGAGAGTGACCCACTCCCTGACCTGCTCTCACAGAACCCTGACGATGGGTCAGTAGATGGGGTAGCCTTGGCAGGCAGCCTCACTACCCAGCAACAAACTGATTGTAGACAGGTGCTCAATCAGTTTAGACACATGTTTTCACTGACACCCAGTCAGACCACCTGGTGCACTCATGAAGTGGACACTGGGGACAGTCTGCCTATTAAAAATAAGATTTATAGGCAACCTGACCATGTCAGGGACTGTATCAGGACTGAAGTCCAGAAAATGTTGGAGTTGGGAGTTATTGAACCCTCAGATAGCCCTTGGGCTAGTCCAGTGGTCCTTGTGCCAAAACCTCACACCAGTGGTGGAAAAAGAGAGATGAGGTTTTGTGTGGACTACAGGGGTCTCAATGCAGTCACTAGGACTGATGCCCATCCAATACCAAGGGCAGATTAGCTCATAGATACTTTGGCCTCAGCCAAATATCTCAGCACATTTGACTTGACAGCTGGCTACTGGCAGATCAGACTAGCTGATACTGCAAAGCCCAAAACAGCATTCTCAACCCCTAGTGGGCATTATCAGTTTGTGGTGATGCCCTTTGGTCTGAAGAATGCACCTGCCACTTTCCAGAGGTTGGTGAATACAGTTCTCACAGGTCTGGAAGCCTATAGTGCAGCATATCTAGATGATATTGCTGTCTTTAGCTCCACCTGGGAGGATCACCTGGTCCACCTCAGGAATGTTTTACAGGCCCTGCAAAAGGCAGGCCTGACTATCAAGGCCACTAAGTGCCAGATAGGGCAGAGTCAGGTTGTGTACCTGGGCCACCTTGTGGGTGGAGGCCAGGTTCAACCTTTGCAGAGCAAGATCCAGACTATCATGGACTGGACTGCTCCCACTACCCAGACTCAGGTGAGAGCCTTCTTAGGCCTGACTGGGTACTATAGGAGATTTGTCAAGGGGTATGGATCAATAGTGACACCCCTGAATGACTTAACTTCTAAGAAAATGCCCAAAAAGGTTCAGTGGACAGCTAGCTGTCAAAAGGCATTTGATGACCTGAAGCAGGCCATGTGCACTGCTCCCATTCTACAGAGTCCTGATTACTCCAAGAAGTTCATTGTTCAAACTGATTCATCTGAATTGGGGGTAGGGGCTGTACTGTCACAATTGAATGAAGAAGGTCAGGATCAGCCAGTAGCTTTCATTAGCAGAAGGCTGACCCCTAGAGAGAAACATTGGTCAGCCATAGAGAGGGAGGCCTTTGCTGTGGTCTGGGCTCTGAAGAAGTTGAGGCCATACTTGTTTGGTACCCACTTCCTGGTTCAGACAGACCATAAGCCCCTCTTATGGCTAAAACAAATGAAGGGTGAAAACCCCAAACTGCTTAGGTGGTCCATTTCCCTACAGGGGATGGACTTCACAGTGGAACATAGACCTGGGAGTAACCATGCCAATGCAGATGGACTCTCTAGGTACTTCCACTTAGAACATGAAGACTTAACTGGGCAAGGTTAGTTTAATGTCCCTACGTTTGGGGGGTTGTGTAGGAGAGTAGGATCTGCTTTACATGGGTACCCCCACTTTTTGCTGATGCTTCACTGATTTTCGACATTAGTCTGGCTGGGGCCCTGCTAATCAGAACCCCAGCCTAGCTGCTTCCTCTCTAAAATGGTTTCCATGTGCCTTAGGCACATCACTGATTGGAATCTGGAGTGCCCTTATAAGTCCCTAGTATATGGTATACTATGTACCAAGGGCGTAGGTACCTCAGAGGCCTACCAGGGGCTGCAGCATGTATTATGCCACCCCAGGAAGGCCATCCAAACTGACACCACAGGTCTGCTACTGCAGCCTGGGTAAGGTGGTGCATGCACCCCTTACTGTGATATAGGTTACCTATATCACTAAATACATACACACATATAAACCTATAAGTCACTCCTATGGCAGGCCTTATCAATCCTGAAGGCAGAGTGCGTGGTTCCTATGTGAGAGGGTGCCCCTGCATGAGCAGGGCCCCTCTGCAGCGTTCGGAGACCCTTCTCTGATGCTGTTTGTAGTGCAGCCTGACCATATACTCTTAAGCGCATTATAACCTCGCGTTAAATGCTAACTTTGGAATGGCTGCACCTAAACATGTCGTGTTTGGTGTCAAACATCTTGGAATACTACCCCCCGCCAATTCTGGTGGCGGGGGTAGCATTCCACCCTTCTAGAGGGAAAGACATGTTAACTCTGGCTAGCCCGGTAACTTCTTTCTAAAGCCCTGGCATCACAAACTGGATGCTGCTGCCACAGACACGAGTCTGGCCTCCTGCTGCTGGACGAAACTCCGGCAGGGGAGGCCTGGACAATAGGTTTCCTGTCCCAGGGAGGTGTGACCACCTCCCCAGACAGGATAATGTGTATTGGGGCTGGGCGGGAGCACTTTCGGGTGCTTTGAAGTCCTGCACTGGGGGCACATTTGGTGTCCCTGTGCATACCCCAGTTCAAACCGGATCAGGGGCTTGCAGCCCCTGCTTTGGCGCGAACTGGACAAAGGGAAAGGGGTGTAGCCACCCCTCTGCCCTGACCCACCCATAGGTGGGGCCACAGAGTAGTCCAACCCCTAAACTTGGTATAAGTATAGGAACCCAGTCCTTAGGACTTTAGATTATCCCTGGACGAAGCTCTGAAACAGAATCCTGGACCTTCGATGCTCTACTAAAGACTAGAGGACAGAAGAATCTCCCTTGGGGTCAAGGAGTGACTCCCCTGCTTGGCAGGCACCAAAGAAGCAATTGTCCGGTCTGCATCGCCTAAGCTCCCGTCGGACGCCGAAGTCTTTGCATCACCAGAGGTGGATTTCCAGACTTCCCAAGGCTGCCCTGAGTCCCCAGCAAAGCTGAGGCCCGTAGCTGTTGTGGGTAACGTGGAACCGTGACCCCTGGACACCGCACGCATTTGCTAGTGCTTCCTCTTCTGGGTCTCTCACGAAGTCGTGCTTTGGGCTCCGAGTAGCCCTAGCCTCCAGCACCAACTACACTGAAGATCACTGGCCTCCACTCCACGAGTGTCCTGTGAGCCAGATCCACGTGCGATGTCTCGAGGCTCCTTCGCGGTCGCTAGCCCGTTGGCTAGTAGCCCTTCACAAAGGCCAATCCTTTTCTTCTTGGGCACCCTGGTTGCTCCAGGCCTGCCCTCACTTACCTTCGCTGGGTGAGTTCCTCAGACCTTGCTGGTCTGCACCATCGACGATCTTCATCTTCACCAAGACTTGCCGTTGCCAAGGCTTGTTGGGTCCAATCCGGTCGCCGACACCTCAGCACTCGACAGACATCGTGTACCAGCCCGAATCCTGCTCCTGGTCGCCGACAACGCCTCCTGGACCTCGTGGCTGAAGAGTCAAGACGACCGTCAATGCACCTGAAGCACTCAACATCGGTGGGCATCTGTCCATCGCCTTCCTGGTCACTGGCTAGTGACCCAGACTCTGTCCCCTCTGCTTTCAGGTTCTTCAGATCTCCGATCCACTCTTGGATCCACCCGGACACTTTCCACTTGGTCGCCAGCAGCACTTTGCAGCAGATCGCCATTCAAATCGACGACGAAACCCGACCCCGAAAGGCACCTATGCACCCGGCTTCCCTGGGTGAGGTAACACGAGTACTCCGGTGCTCCCGTGGGTAGAGACTCTAGAACGACCTAGTTCTCAAAGGGTTTGCTCCAAGTCCTCCTTTAAGTGTCCCTTTTTTAAATTTCCTGATCGCGACTTTCTCCATAGAAGTTAACGGCGTATCGCGGTTGTGTATTTACACTGCACGCGTCCCCCGTGGGTCCCCTGTGTCACTACCTTGGGTGGTTCCTTGTGGTCCAAACACTTCTAGAGGCTCTAGGCCTAGTGTCTAGTTCAGTCGTGGTTCTTATACCACTTTATTGGTATATGGTTTGAGTACGCCCCTAGGGCCCAAACGTGTATTTGTGCTATTACTGTGTTTAAATAACTTGTGTACTTCGAACTCTAGCCTCATAAAGAGACTAGAGGGGTGTGTTTAGCAATAAATACATATATTTTGAATATATACCTGGTGTGGTACTCTTTCATTTGATCACTCAAGAGATTATAGAGTGGTAAAACAAGCTGCTTTACATTCCTTCAAGACTTAGCCTGAAGGCTGCTCTCCATAGCTACCACTAGGATAGCTTTCAATAAGGTTGTCTTTAACCTATCTCCAATAAGGGGTTGTTTGGACTGGTGCAAGGTGCCCACTATAATTATTGGACAGCATATGCCAGGCCAACTTCTCACACCGGACGTCACCCGCATGCCAGCTTGTGTCACCAAAGGACACCCAAGGACCTTTCTCCTACCGAAACTGCAGCTGCACCCTCGCCCACCTCCACACTCCAGCTTCTCCCGCTGCCAAGCGGACCAACAGCGCACCGGACCGGCACAGCTCTATCCTCCTCAACACGCGCTCCCGCCACAAACATGCCACAGAAATCTGGGACCTCCTCGACTCTGTCCCTGCCTACATCTCCTTCCTCATGTAAACCTGGACAAACCCCAGCTCTGACCTGGACATCGCCACCGCCATCCCCAACAGCTACAAAATCACCTGCAAGGACCCACCAACTGACCAGGAGGAGGCATTGCCATCGTCCACAAAAACACCCTCTGCCTAACCACCCACTCGGACAACCCAACGACAACCATGGAACATCTCCACTTCCACTTCCAGATCCAGATCAAGACCAACACCACCCTCTGTGGCGCCCTTGTCTACAGACCTCCTGGCCCCCACCTGCCCTTCAGTGACGCCATCATCGACTTCATCGTACCCTAGGCTCTTGCATCCACCGATTACATCCTACTCGGCGACCTCAACTTTCACCTGGACAACCCCAATGACCAGAACACCGCATCCCTTCTGAAGAACTTCACCAACATAGGACTCAAGCAGCTAGTCACCTCTCCAACCCACGCAGCAGGACACACGCTCAACCCCGTCTTCTCCACCAGCGAAAACATCACCAACAGCCACACTTCCGAACTCCTCTGGACCGACCACAACTGCGTGCCCTTCGCCTTCACCAAATCCACAGTATACCACTGCTCTCACCACCCCCGCCGTAGTTGGGACAAGGTCACCGAAGAACATCTCACCGCCTCCCTCAGCACTACCACACTGCTGACATCCGCTAACCCTAATACCTCAGCAGGCAACCTCCACCGATGGATCTCCAACTGCTCCGACACTCTGGCACCCCTCAAGAAGGCACCCTGCAAGCAACACTCCAAGAAAGCCAGCTGGTTCACTCCCACCCTCCACGAGTCCAGACACACCAGAAGACAACTCGAGAAGAGATAGAGAAACAACAAAACCCCGGATGCCCACGCAACCTTCAAAGCCGCTGTCACCGCACACCATCTCCTCCTCAAAACCACAATGAAAACGGCCCTCCAAGACAGAATCAATGCCAATGCACACAACAGCAAAGAACTCTTCGCCATCCAACAGCGAGACCACAGATGTCCCACCCTCCCAAGACCTCTGCAACAAACTTGGCACCTACTTCCACCACAAGATCAGGGAGATCTAAGACAGCTTCAACACCCAAGACCCTCCTACCATGCCCGCCACTACCACACCTAACCACGCCGCACCCCAACAGTTCCTGCTCAACTGGACCCTGCTCACCGCAGACAACCCATTCAAGACCATGAAGAGCATCCACTCGGGAGCCCCCTCGGACCCATGCCCGCACCACATCTTCCAGAGAGCAGCCACCTCCATTGCCCCGAGCTACGCGGCACCATCATCTGCTCCATCGAGACCTCCACTTTCCCCGATGACTGGAAACATGCCAAGATCAACCCCCTGCTGAAGAAGTCATTCGCCGACCCGACAGACTTCAAGAACTTCAGACCCATCTCCCTGCTCCCCTTCCCAGTCAAGGTCATCGAGAAGGACATCAACGCCTAACTCTCTGAGTTCATAGAAGCAAACCACGTCCTGGACATCTCCCAATCTAGGCTTCCGAAGCAACCACAGCACCGAGACCGCACTCCTCGCCACCACCGACATCTACTCCCTCCTCGACCGGGGTGAAACAGCAGCCCTCATCCTTCTGGACCTCTCGGTTGCCTTCAACACTGCCTCTCACTGCACCCTAATCACGAGACTCCACGACGCCGGCATCCGTGACAAGGCCTTGGACTGGATCCACTCCTTCCTCATCGGTTGAACACAGCGAATCAGATTACCTCTGTTCCTCTCATAACCCACAGAGATCAGCTGCGGAGTGCCCCAGGGCTCCTCCCTGAATTCCACCCTCTTCAACGTCTACATGGCCCCACTCGCAGCCATCATCAGGCACGATGGACTCAAGATCGTCTCCTACGCAGACGACACCCAGCTGATCCTCTTCCTCACCAACGAACTCACCGCTGCCAGAAACAACTTCCACAGCAGGATGAAGGCCGTCGCCACCTGGATGAAAGACAGTTGCCTCAAACTCAACTCGGACAAGACAGAAGTCCTCATTCTGGGACCCACCCCCTCAGCTTGGGATGACTCCTGGTGGCCCACCGCACTGAGAACTCCCCCACCCCCACAGACCACACACGAAACCTCAGCATCATACTAGACTCCTCCCTCACAATGAACCGCCAGATCAGCGCCGTATCCTCATCATGCTTCCACACGCTTTGCCTGCTTCAAAAGACATTCAGATGGACCCCCACCCAATCCAGAAAGACGGTCACCCACGCACTCATCAGCTGCAGACTCGACAACGGCAACGCACGCTACACCGGCGTCCCCCAGAAACTCCTCAGGAAACTACAGAAAATTCAAAATGCCACAGCCAGACTACTCCTCAACATCCCCCGCCACAGCCACATCACCAAACTCCTTCGAGAACCACTGGCTCCCAGTCAGCAAAAGAAACACTTTCAAGCTCCTCACACACGCCTTCAAAGCCCTCCAAGACGAAGGGCCAGCATATCTGAACCACCGCCTCTCATTCCACGTACCCACCAGACATCTCCGCTCCACCCAACTGGCCCTGGCCACCATCCCACAGATCCGCAAGACCAGAACCGGAGGAAGATCCTTCTCCTACCTCGCCGCCAAGACCTGGAACACCCTGCCTCTCTACCTCAGGCAATCCCTGTCGCTGTCCCAATTCAGGAAGGATCTCAAGACCTGCTCTTTGACTGAACCCCAGCGACCTGACGGATCAGCAGCCCCTCTTCCCACCTCAGCACCTTGAGACCCTCACGGGTGAGTAGCTGTGCTATACAAACCCCTGATTGATACATGTACGCACGTACCAAACATTCAAAAACAAAACTTACCTACACTGCTGCTCCCAGAGAGGGAAGTCTCGGAGGTCCCAGGAGGGTTGAGACTGCTGCCTCTTCTCATTGGCTGACCTAGAGTCAGCCAAAGAGAAGAGGCAGTAGTCCATCACACGTCACAGAGTGGTATAAGGTCAATGAGACTGCTGACCCCACCCCACTTTGTGACGAGGTGTCACTGACTGACACTCCGCCTGGGCACTTCAGGGCTTAAAACTGAAGCGCCCTGGACCAAGGCAAGCAGTGACTCTTCCCCTCGTCACGAGGGGGAGGCCCTCAAGGTACTTTTGCCAGGCTGAGGAGGTCACGCCCTCAGGGCGGTGAAATCGTAAGCCTGGCAAAGTTCCGCTGTGGTAGCCAGGCGCCTGCGCATGTAGTATATGTCTAGCACCTGGATGCTTGAACTGAACAAGAAGAGTCTGTCAGGCCGACCTTTTCTCAGCCTGACAGACACTCTTTTTGTCCACGAAAAGGTGACCGGTATGGACCCTCCCGCACGTACGGGCACCAGCTGCCTTCACGCACTGCTTGCTAGGGTACGCATTAACTGTTCAGTGCTTAGGTGCACGCTGGCTGATCAATTTCCAGTTGGTTGCTCAGAGAGTTGAAACAATGATCACAATGAAGGAGTGTATGTAACCAACTAACTCGAAAAAGAAAGGAGGGGTAAGGGACATTTGACGAACCTGTGAACCTGTGAAGTTTATCCAAATGTGGTTGTAGAACATTGTTGCAACTTGCAAGAAAGGTACCTTGCAGTGACTCTTCAAGAAAGTGCAGGTGTTTTTTTAAACTTTCGTACTGAGAGGACATTTCGAAATAACTTTACATATATTCTATGGGCCTGATTCACAAAGGTAAACTTACACTTTTGTGTAAATGTACTGTTTTTTTGGTATTCACAAACTACGAGTTAATAGTAAGTTTACAACTGCGGAGACCGTAGATTCTGCAGTCGTAAACTTACTATTAACTCGTAGTTTGTGAATACAAAAAAAGTACATTTACACAAAAGTGTAAGTTTATCTTTGTGACACAGGCCCTGACTGTTTTAACAAAGTTATTGAAGGGGTGATGTGTACTGTACGACATTAGGAATATTAGCTAACACTTTTAAAATATAATATTATTAAATGAAATGTGTTAATATGAATTATTTTACAGTAAAATGTGATTGCATTATATTAACACACCCATAGGATAGCGTACAAAGTTTTTTTTTAGCAAAACGTATACTGTTCAGCAAAAAAAGTGCTCGTCTTCAAAAAGCGAATATTGAGAACACAGAATTGTAATTCATACATTATTGTAGCAGGCTAAAATGAACATCTGACTGATACGCATTATTTGTATATTTGTGTTTCTAGTATATCTGATTGTTTTTTATTAATCGGGTGCACTTAGTCTTAAACCATAGTATAGTGGATTTCTTAAACCGCTAAAAAAACTTCACTCGCTCGCTCAGGTATTGATGTATTCATTAGGGAGCCACAATAAGATCCGACAATACACGATTTCGCCATCTGCTGGCCATAAATAATATGGCACGAGAGAAACCACAGTTAAATGCTGTTGGTACCAAACAATATTATTTTATAGTACAAGTCTGAGTAATTAAACGTGTCATTTCTTCTTCACGCCACGAATACAAATTAAACACTTGCATTTTTCCTAAAATCATTTAATCAACACATTTTTGTTTGAAGTTACGATTTTCCAATAATCGGTCAGTGTAACCATATGATTTAAAAAAATATTTGTTTGGTAGGTAACCCTATCAAAGATGCCTGACAAATGAAGTCTGGAAGTTGGTACCACATTGAAGCACCAGTACTGGAGAAAGATTGTAGTTAGGTTTCCAAGACTAGACTCTAAACCAAGCACCAACCAGAATGTTGATTGGAGACCCTGTTCCAGAAACTTTGCACAGTTGTTCAAAAAACAAGGCATATCTATTTTCTTTCTCAAGCAAAAGGGAACAGAGCAAGCAGATTTTTCCATCTTGGGAACATGGCGAAAATAAACTATGTTGACGTTTAAATTATGAAAGATGGTGGACTGTGTTTAAGTCACAATTAGCCTATTTAATCTTTTCTCGCATAAATAGCAAACAGCAGTACAAATCCAGTTTCCAGTATTTCGTTTTTATGGGGTTATTTATGAGGTTGTTTTTTTGTGACCATCTCTTTCGCCTATGTAGCACATTATAATAATTACTACTAGCAGTATTTCATTTAGACTCACCCACTCCTTGTACTCAGTATTAGCACAATATAAAAATAAAAAAACATTACAAATAGTCGAAATGCCGATTCCAAATTTCATTCAAATATTTTATCACTCCATATCTGAACCAACATAATTTAAGCTCATTTAGTAAACTAAGTTGAAAATGTACATTTGGCCGTAATTTCATAAAGAGCAAATACTTCATCTCTTTCTTCCTTCTCCAATGTACACATTCTTTCCATAGTTTCAGAGGAATTCCTTCACGCATATCCAACATCTTTTGCTGTAAGTTCAAATGTCCAAGGCCATGGTTAGTTACTGCTCAAGTCATTAATTCCAATTTTCACCCTATTGGCATTCGTTTATTCATTTAACTCAATCTCTGCCTGGCGCAGGTTATTATGTGCATTATTAGGCCTTCTCGGTCCCCCCATTTTTGTGTATTCACACACACACTCTCTCACTCCTGCTGTCCTTTTGTTTAGGCTGGAGCTGTGTAGCTGCAGATATGTTTTAGTCCTTATTGCAATTATAATGTGGGCATATTTCTTACATATTTTACCCATAACGCTGCCAGGCCCTGATTCCCTAACACAATAACCGCACCTCTGTGGTTATCACTCACTACATGAAAACGAGTCGCGGCCGGCATGACTTGCGGGTGGGGGTGTATGGGTCGCGTGGCAGGAGGGGGTCGCGCGGGGGGTGTTAATTTTAAATTTAAAAAAAATGAAAACTTACCTTCGGTGGTCCGGTCCCGCGTCGCCCTCACAGGAAGCAGCCGCATGCAGCCTCCCTCCCCTAAGCCAATCACAACGCTGCAATGGCAGCGTTGTGATTGGCTGGGACGCAGACCGCACAGGCGTCTATGGGGAGGCCGTTTTCTCCATGCAGGCTGCATGCAGCCTACATGGAGAAAACGGGAGAGTGTGCATGACTGGTTTGGTCGGCCCTGGGGCCAAACAGTCAGCGCCCACAACATTGGGCTAGCCACTCATCCCCGACCCGACCCGACCCGCCCCAACCAAACCCTTCTGCTGCTTTCTCGCGAAAGCAGTGGGACGACGCTCCTCCGCCCACATGGCGGAGCCGCCCCTGATGAAAACATGTCCAACATAGGCTCAAAATGGCAGCAACATGCTTCCAACCACAAACTCCAATTCAATGTAGCTTATTACCCGCATGGGCAAGTGCTTCAATGGCGCATAAAGGGGTAGTAAGCGCTATACAAATACTACAGTACCATACATTAAAAGCAATGCAATGGATATGTAAGTATTAACACCTATCAATGTGGCTTTGAACCCCAACCAGGCTGTGACAGACTTTTGTGGGCCTGGAGTAAAAATATTTGGTGGGGGCACAGCTTGCTTGTGCAGGATACAGGGCAGCTTCTTTGTTTAAAATTGTTATTTTAACCTTGAGCTTTTTCCTTCCTTAACTATACTCCTCAAGCAACCAACGCTCTGCTTCTTTCTCTCTCTTCCATTTTTAATTTTCGGGTTCCTCCTTTGCACTGCTCACAAATCAATCAGGACATTTAAAAGCGCTGCTAATCACCCCGGGTGGGTGGGGGAGTATCCAGGCGCTGGTGAGCCATGTCGGTCGAAAAGCCAGGTCTTGAGCTCCTTCCTGAAGGAGGTTAGTGACAGGCCGGTGCGTAGGTAGAGAGGGAGGTAGTTCTAGGATCTGGCGAGGAGTTAGGAGAAGTAGCGTCCTCTGGTTCGGGTGCGGCAGAATAGTGGTGTGTTTCTGCGAGGTGTGCAGAGTAGAGGTTTTTTGTGTGCTGGTGGAAAGTAAGACGGTGGTTTAAGTAGTCTGGTCCGATGTTGTGTAGTGCCTTGTAAGCGAGGGTGAGGAGTTTGAACTGGCATCTCTTCTGCACGGGGAGCCAGTGGAGGTCCTTCAGATAGGTAGAGATGTGTGACCCTTTGGAGAGGTCAAGGATGAGTCTGGCCGCTGTGTTCTGGATGGATTGGAGTCTTTGCATGAATTCGGTAGAGGTCCTGCAAAGATTTGGCCATCTCCCAAGCACTTGTTCCTTGTGACCTAAATGTAACCTCACTTATCCTCACAAAATATAAAACGAAAAGTTACATTAAAATGTGTTTCAGAGCAGTTAGGTGGGCACATTTGGATACTAAGGAGTGCATATTTGTACTTCAGTTATTGAAAGACTGACAAATTCACTCTTTGGGATTGCTACAAGGCGCTCTGTTCATCACTCAAACATAGACACCTTGATTTCTCCCCTTCCTCTTTCTGTTTCAGAGGTCGTACAGACTCAGCTCAGACTAAAATGGAATGGGTCACATGCACACTGTGACCCTCATGCAGAGTATGGCAAGCAATTCACAGTAATACGACAATTATGGTAATTGCGTTACTGAAACCAGTAATCCTGACAGTACCGCAAATGTACGCTTTAATGAGATTTCTGCTGGATTCTCATCATTAAGGATTATGGTGTCAGTACCAGCTATTTCATAGTGCTAACGGCCATTACTTTTCTTTGCCAAGAAAGGATGTTACTACATTTCTTGATGCAGCTATACTCCTTTTCTGTAAATACAAAATTTGTAACTATATACATGTTAAACCACTTTATTTAATGAGGGACTGTACCCTATTACTCTCTAAATATAGAGCAGTGAACATTTCCTACCTGGCTAAAGACATACAGGACCTCGTTACAAAGTCCCCATTAATCCCCATCCAGCTGGTAAAGAGAGTTACAGGCCGAATTGGGTTTACATGATCTTCTGTGACTCCATGGTTCAGGTTCTATACATGAGAAACACGAGGAATAATAAGCTCCTTATTTCTAAGGGGTTGTATGACGGAACCACGCATGTGATTACTTTGCATGCCTTACCTTTGACTTTTAAAATACTTTATTAAGACATTCAAGTCCATTAAAGTGCCAAGTGGAAAAAACGAAGGAATTTTCAAGCATAAATGTTTTTTAATGTAAAATTTGCGTTAATAAACAACAACACGTTGTGCAGAGCAGTCGATGTGCATAAGGCATAAGATAAAGTGAGCTCATAACATAATATTACGTTTCAACAAGCTAGTGCCTTGGACTTTAAGCATTTAGATTGCAAAAAAAGCTAGTAACAGGTTTTACGCCTTAATTGTCTGTATATATGCATCAGAGATTTTGATGGACTCACAGAATTTGTATGTCCTAAGATGGTCTAATCTTTCTACAATATTTATCTTGGTGACAATTTACAAAGATTTAGATCTTTTTGAGTAAAAATGAATGGCCTAGCATTGCCATTGATACATCTACATAGTTGACATACAAGTATACTCAAAGGTATGAGCTAAAGTTCTAAGACATTTTAAAATGCCAAATGCAATAAATATTTGAATACCAATTGATTGCTAAAAGTACTGTGCAGGTTATGTCTTAGACTATCAAAATTGGGAGAATAGGTAGTGGTTCTTGCAGATCCAAGTCATTATCTCATGTTGACCCAAATTAAAATATCTGCGATTGCCTAGTAGCCTCCCATTTATCCCTGCAAATTATTCGAGTTTCTGCTATACTATGAACAAGGAGATAACCAACAGTGTCTATTTAACTTTCTAGAAGCCCCAAGGCGTAATCGCAATTAGTTACTAACACTACTCAGAAGACCAAAAGTTAAAATACCAACCAATGGAGAGTCTTTAACAGTTATGGTCCTTTGAGATATCACACAGTTTATATTGCTGTATAAAGGCTGATCAGTTGGAGCCCCCTGTGGTAACCATGTTGGCATTCCTCTGTTTGCTGCAAGCCCCATTTTTTGTATCCGAGCAGTTTATAATAAGGCAGCCACACTCGAGGGGCCTGAAACAAAAGCATGCCTTAACAACGCGGTCTTTACCATGACCGCGTCTTTACAACAAATTTAGTTGTAAAGGCTTGATTGGCAAAGGCACATGCGTGGTAAAGGTTACACGCCAGCCCCCTGCCCTGAGCCGTAAAACCTGGTCCCCAGCCCTGAAAAACTACCTTGACCCCGCCCCCCCGCCCTGAGCCCTAAAACCTGTCCCCAGCCCTAAAAACTACCCCGACCCGCTGCCCTGAGCTATAAGCCAGAAAACAGAAAACTACTCATCAAGCTGTGTCCAGGTCCTATCTCATCTGGGTACAAAGTCCCTCTCCAACACCTCTCACAACCCGCCCATACTCTGAGTCTAGAGTGCAGACTGCCTTTACCACGCATATGCCTTTACCGCCTTTACAATGAAAATAGTTGTAAAGGCATGCGTGGTAAAGGAATAGCCTTTTTAAAGACATATGTGTGGTAAAGGCAAGCGTGGTAGCGCTTGTGTTGTTATGGCATGCGTAGTTCAGTCCGCGTGGTTAATGCCGTTTCCCTTTCTGGTTGTATGATGGAACCACGCATGCGATTACTCCGCATGTTTTAACAATGCGGTCTGTGCCACAACCGCGTCTTTACCATGCATGCCTTCACCACACATGCCTGTAAAATGAATTTCGTTGTAAAGGCATGATTGGTAAAGGCATATGCATGGTAAAGGTTACACCCCAACCCACCGCCCTTGTCCAGATCTTTCCCGTTTCTCCCAATCTCGTTCAGGCAGGAAGTCCCTCTCCAACACCTCCCACTCCCTGCCCTGAGCCCTAAAAACTACCCTGACCCCAGGTCTAAAAACATCCCAGCCCCCCCACCTGGAGCCCTAAAACAAGCCCCCAGCCCTAAAAACTACCCTGACCCCCAAGCCTGAGCCCTAAAACCCAGTGGCGGCTCCTCCGCTATGGCGGAGGAGTGTTGCCTCACTGCTTTCAAGCAGTGCAAAGTAGAAACATAAAATGATAATAACTTTCAGTTATTATCATTTTATGCTTTGTGCTGCTTTGCAGGTGGGTGCGTGGGCGGGGCTGCTCTGCTCTCGGAGCAGGGCAGGAGAGGATTGGTTTGCCCACTCCTAAGTGCACAATGACTGTTTGGTAAGCCCTCTCGGGCCGACCAAAACAGTCGTGCGCACTTTCCCTGTTGTCCACGCAGGCTGCATTACAGCCTGCGTGGAGAACATACCCAGGCCCCCATTCCCTGGCTGAGCGTCGAACCAGGACGCTCAGACCAATCACAACGTAAGGATTTTATCTCACCCTCCCTTCATTCCTCTGCCACCTTCCCCTTCTGCTTTATCCCCTTACTTTTGAGTCTTTTAAGGCTTTGTACTGAAGGACTGTAACTCTTCTTCAAGCTGCCTGAAAGTCAGAACTCTGGTATTTGTTAATGGTATGAGTAATGGGGTGAGTCTGTTTCAGGATGCATAGGGGGCCAGTCAATAAATAGTCTAAGACCATAAGTTTATCCCTGTGTCCATAGATCAACTAGAATACGTGCATAGCAAACACAGATCATGGTCCAAGTGCATAATGTTGCTTCATAATTTGTTTTTGGTAACCACACCTGTTACACTCCTTACTGTTTTATGAAACAAAGATTTATTAATATCGTCATACCGTTACTGTTTTGTGAAACAAAGATTTATTTATATCCTCATATATACATCCAGGATTATCTTTCATATATTCATGCGTGTCAGAAATCTTCACATGTGATTTTAGTGATGCACTCAGATTGGCGTACACATCCATAGTGAACAAAATAGTCAAGACAGCTTTTTCAGAATAGTTAAAAATGAACAGTAAGGACCCAGTACTCAACTCTTTCCTTTTGTGTGATTTTCAGGGTTGTGCTGTATGTTAAAATGCAGTGTTCATGAAGGGAAGGTCAAAGGTCTTTTGAATTCCAAGTTACTTGTAATGTGCAGAAAGGCACTCACTAGTCCATGCTCCTCCTTGCGTGCAAAATGTGATATATTTAGTTTTGGCCTCATTGAATGGGTCTTCCTCAGGAATGGGGTCCTTTCAACCTGTACTAGGCAGTATTTCTAGTATTCCTGGAGTTAATTTGCTTTTTTTAAGAAGAAAGTGGGAAGAATTAATTTCCGTCTTGCAGAATTTATAACAAAGGAAGAGAAAATGTGTATTTTTATAGTAGTGGTATAATTATGTATGGCCATACACCCCATGCTTGCACTTACCTAAAAAGGACAGTGAGGAGCCGTGCCTGCTTTAATAAATACGTTTAATTAGATTGCTTTCATACTTGGATGCCTAATGTCTAACAATTGTGACTATTAAGAGCATATCACATCTTGGTAACTCACTGTTGTGATTCCTTTTTGCCTTCTTTTTGTCTTAAACAATACCCATTATTGCACCATTAATGAAGTGATCCTAAATGCTAACCTGCAGAATGGCACGGGCCTCCCTCCATGGTGCTGCTCACCTTATGTTGGCATCTCGTCACCAGTCAGAATGCTTGCAGATGTACTGCATAGGTCCGCAAGAGAGCTCCCCTCTGCATGACTTCATAAAGCAGGTGCTTGTGATTGTTATGTGAGCACGCCTTTTACAGCCCCATGTATGTAGCAGCTCAGCAGCTCTGAAAGAGTAGGTACGGGCAGCACCAAAGGCTTATTCTGGGCATCATTATTTTATGGGAGTTGTAATTGTTGTTCAGGTGCCTTGGTAGCCCTCTATTGGATGGGAATTGTCATTGCTTTAGCGCCCTAGTACCAGGTGTGGGTAACACACTGCTAGATTCTGCATGGTCTGATATTATCCGGAGGAGTAGTGTTCAGGGGAGTAGTGTTTTTTGGGTGTCTTGATAATCCATGGATCTGCATGGTGCTTAATCGCGCGAGACTAAGGGCCTGATTTAAAGTGCGACTCTGAGTAAATTGTTAGCATAGTCAAATCCATGTTCACAGGGTTTAAATCCAGAGGGGTTTTGTAGACTCCACAACATCCTACACAACCTACTAGACACACTGAAAAGATAAATGCATTGTGTGAATAACAACTTTAGCAAAACACGAGGTGTGCGTTTTTTGGACAGCGGTGGTGGGGGCAGAATGCCACCTACATGGGTCGTTTGGGGGTGATTGTCAGCTATTTCGGTCTGTTGAAAGTGGGGGAGAGGAGGTTTCGGTTAATGAATTTATGGCAGTGGTGAGATTGCTGCAGGACATCATGCGCGGGGTCTTTTCTGAGGCCAGTGGGTGAGGAAATTAGCTTAGCCCAAAAGCACATCTTTTTTACGATAAAAGGGTAAATGGCAAGTTGAATGTGCTGTCACCTGAAGCTGCGAACGTATGTGATACACAGACCTTCGCAGGACGCACTTAGCATTCTATTCTATTTCAAAAAGATGAAAAGGATGAAAGAATCAGTTCAGAAAATTTCCACAAAAATGCTGTAAATAATGCAAAATCTTCATGCTGCTAAATTTCTTTTGTTCATGCTGCAAAATTCTGAACTCCATGAGGTAATATCCTGGGGGTCTGTAGAAAGGTTCAGATGGACAGATCTTCTCCAAGTTTAGGATTGGCAGAATAATCGTTACACAATGTAATTACTTACATTCAGTAGGACTTGATATAAGAGGAATTGTATTCATGTGATAATAATGAGGTTCTTTACTTCATCGTCAGCCCACATATCTGAAGGAAGGGCAGATTCAGGACGTTGTTGGCCATTCTTGAGTTCAAATGTGGCTTCATCACCACAAGCTGAGGGTTCGTCTGCATACCTAGCGAGTCTGTGGTTCTGAACCTAAGACTGACAAAGCAGGGCAATTCAAACAGTGAGACACTATTTGCCGCTGGTGCCTGTACTTGGGTAGTGGGTGGGAGAGATAAGAGGGGGTCGATGGGAGAAAAGTGACAATTAGTCACTTATGAGACTTCTGCAGGCGCCGCCCAGGAAGTCATATGGGATTAGCTGCTCAGTCAGCACACAGCCGCAACCATATTAAGTGATGTATGCAAAATGTGTTCACAAAATGGAGACTAAAGAAAAACACACTATCCTTATGTCCTGCAAATGCACATAAACTATGTTGCAGGGAAAGCTGCCTCCAGCGAATTCCAGGGAGGCAATCCACAGTGACCAACATAGCATAGACCTCAAATTTTAGAGCATCTTCTTCAACATTTACAAATCAGCAGAGCAGGAACTATCAATTGGACTCACAGAAGTCTTGCAACAGCATAGAGTGCAGGGAAACCTGTTCCTATTCAATCCAAGGCATAGAACCTAGAGAGAAAAAGGCCGAAATCACCACCAAGCCCGTATTTAATACACGTTTTTAATGAATCTGTCATGGTCACTGAACCACAGCAGGAGCGATGGTTGCACTCTATTCTAGAGGAAGACATAAATTTGTGTGTCCAAATCATTAGTAAATATAGGTTTTGGAACCTTGATTTAAGTGTTCATTTTATCTTGCTGGAACACGTGAAGCTTTTGCATCCTGCATCATATGACTCTGCTGAGAACCCCAGGGGGCCATTGCCAGCCATGTAGAATACCCTGCAGTCATTCCTACACCCAGACATTTGCAGTACCACTAATGGCCTCGTTACAAGTCCTGTGGAAATCCTAATGAGGCTGGTAACTAGAGTTACCGACAAAACTCTTGTTACAACATTCACAGTAATACCGCAGGACCAGTGTTTTTCACCCAGATACATTGGCTGCTGAAATGTTTGAGTAAAATTCCAGATAGAATGATGAAAGGTAGGATTATGTTAGATTCTCATAAAAATTCAGACTTCACTTAATAGACTCAAATAACTTTTTAAATTGTGAAACAAAAGTCAAAATTTAAAGTAGATATGTCTGTCATACACTCATAGCAAATTCCAAGACCTCTTCCTCAATAAAATTATACTACTCAGTGATTTAATAATTCCAGTTGACAATTCGTTATCAAAGTGGACCATACTTTTTCCACTCTTGAGCCCTTGGGCAACTTGTCATTGGTATCTAGAGACCAGCTAAGCAGAACTAGCAAAGATTTGAAGTCCTCCTTTCATCATGATGACTTAATTCCGTTATCAATAATCAAAAAGAAGTTCCGTAACGCATGCAATAGCTGTCTAATAAATTCTTCTCCACAGGAAGGCACCTTCCTCGTCCGCTAAAAACTGGCTTAAAACACACCCCTGCTGAAAAAACAAATGCACACCCTTCTGTTATCTCCAACTACAGACCAGTCACCATCTTACATGGCTTGGCAACATATTGAAGAAGTGTGTTTCATATGAAATGATGGCTGTTATAGACCAAAAATAGTTACTTACTAACCCCTTATCACTCTGCTTTCACAAGTGCTTCAGCAGTGAAACAGCCATGCTGACAATTTTAAATGACATACGTGGTATCATTGACAAAGGTGAAGCATGTCTCTTGGTCTTTGTTGATGGTGGTACTACTCAATATCGAGCCCCAGAATATCAACATCCAAGAATATTGTGGACAGAACATCGAGGTACAAAATATTGGAAGGCATGTCCATATAAGGAAGCACAGATTTACTGATCCTAACTCCACATCTACATAATTTGAAGATATATATCACCGAGGTACATACATGTGGACTTATGTATAGAAAATCTATACTTAGTTATCTTTCAATATTTAGGATTTGATATTTTTCCTCAATATTTGAATGCCTTGATATTATGTATTCGAGATTCAGGGTGCACATCTTTGTTGATCTAACTGCAGCTTTTGAAAGGGTTGATCATTAGCAGCCAATTTACAATCTGAAAAATGGTATGAACTTCAAAGGGAAAGTTCTCGATTAGTTCACATCTTTCTTACCCAACCACAAACAATTGGTGAGGCTTGGAAAGTTTATTTCATACTCAGTGCCTATCTCTTGTGGTGTTCCCCAAGGTTCAATCCTGGCTCTTACTTTGTTTAATTTACATATGGAACCACTGAGGCACTATTCGGATGTCGCAATGAACCAATATGCAAACAATACACAAATGTACCTAAAATATTATGTTCATGCTCCAAAAAATAGCCTCTTTAAACTACACAGCTGGATGTTAAACAACTTTATAAAACATAAAATTGACAAGATGGAAATCATCTTCTTTCACCGCCACCATAAATCCAAATTTAAACACAACTGACTACTGGACTGCATTTTGCTGACTCCTCCCATATACTTGCCCTTGAGGTTGTCTTGGGGCAGTTGGCTAGACCCCACTTATCCATGTCATCACACATCAACCACACATTAAAATCAGCAAGAACAATTCCGCTCTCCTTGAAAAAATAAATACACATGCTCCACCCTAAAGACTTTCAGGAGGGTTGTTCAAAGTCTTGTCATTGCTTTGCTGTATTATGGCAACTTATTTCTGACATGCATCCAGAAGTCCACCTTCTTTCCCATGAAAAACTTTGATTACCTCTGCTGAAAGACTCATTTATGGAGCTAGGAACTTTGACTAAATCCCACCTATTTATTGTGACTTGCAGTGCCTTCCAGTTGAGGCCACAATTAAACTCAAACATCATGCATCATATTCAAATCTGTTCAGAGGCAAAAACCAGCCTACATGTCTGCTACTTTGAAAATCTTAGGGGATCTAACAGCCTCAGAAGCAAAGAGTTCTTTAGACTTGAAACCCAAAAATTCCAATCACACTCAGCTGCTATCCAGCTCTTCTCTGGTGCAGCTCCATCTTTCTAGAGCTCCCATCCCAAAGACCTCTATTGTCTTGAAGTCCTTCATCAGTTCCCTAAAAAAACTAAAAACCTAACAGTTTCAACTCTATCTTAACCTATAAACCTCTTTCCATTTTCTCATTCTCCACCTGATTGCCGCTATTCTCCTCCTCTATTTAACTTGCGCAAAAACACTGACATTACTTTTTTCTTTTTCTTGTCCTCCCTCCCCAACTGCTTTAGCCTCTATCTCTTCTCTGTAACCTAACATCCAGTCCGCCTGGCTCTTTATGCTCTTCCTTTGAAGCTGTAGTTGTAATGTATTATTCTTTCTTTCCATGCTATTGTAGAGATTCTAGTCACTGCAGTGTTGGAGATCCATACCGCTAGCCATTGTTCCTTATACAAAATACACTGACAAACTATGTACCATGCACACTGCCGAAATTAAGTCAAGTTGAAACATTTTTAAATGTAGTAACTTGGCCTAACATGGTCTAGCACAAGAAAAATGCCAAATATAGTGAAAGGAAATCATGAAGTATATTAGCAATGCATGTTTCAACAAGGCAAATTGATGACTAAACTGAAAAAAAAAAATCTGTCACTTCCCTTGTTTAAAGCCAAGAAAAACAATAGTCATCTGACCTTATGTTGCGGTAGTAAATGTGAAGTAAAACAAATCAGTCACATGTCTTAATTTACACCAATACCAACTTGAAGTGTAGTATAATTTTCACTGGTATTGCCCTTCCTGAATAAGGTTAGAGGTTTTTCACAAATCTCTAAAGTTGCCGGGTAATCCTTCCTCACGGTCACAAATGATTATTAAATATACTGCAATGCTGGATCCTGCAGAGTTTACAAATTAACACCCGGTGGCACTTTGTCGCAAGAAGAGATGATGTCACGTTATGTGCTTTCTAAATTCTGCACATAATTAGAGTTGGATGCTGTTGAAGGGAGATTGAGAGGCACCCCCCACGCCTAGGGGCGGGGTGCCTTTAGTGGTATTTCGGGCAAGAGGTGATAAGTTTCGTTTTTGGGGAATTAGGTAAGGGGAGGGTAACCGGGAAATGCGAGAAGGTAGGGAGGTGTGCAGGCGATCCCTCCCCAAGGCTAATAAAAGTGCTGGTCTCGAGGGAGTAGGCAGTGCTGGGATCAAGGTGGTGTATGCAGCATTGGCCAGTGGAGTGGGTCAAGATGGGTTTGACTCGCAACATCACATTTTTAGAGTTATTTCCCATTATAGTGGCACTTCATCTGTGGGTTTTTTTTGCTGGAGAACAAGCGCGTCGTGTTTTGGTCGGACAGTATGTCAGTAGTGTTGGCAGTGAACAGTCAAAGGGCAAAATGTCCGTGGGTGCTGCGTTTGATAAAAGAACTGGTGCGAGGCTGCCTCAGGCGCAATGTGTATTTTACTGCCAAGCATGTCCCAGGGGTGGACAACACAGTGGCTGAAGCACTGTCTCGTTTTAAGTTGACAGAATTCAGAGCTCGATGACCGCAAGCGGACGATCAGATGACGGTCTTCCCGGAAAGCCTATGGAAGCTTGGTGCCCCATTGCTCCTGACCTGATAGCGGCTTCTATTGAACCAAAGACTAAGAGTATGTATGAGAAGGCTTGGCAGGTATACTTAACAGTCCTCAAGGGGGCAGGGAGCGCGCAGAAATTTACATCGCAGGGGGTGCTTCTGTTCATTGTGCGGCAGAAAGAGAAGGGAAGGTCGCTGTCTCTGGTTAAGAGGCAGTTGACGGCAATTGTCTTCTTTGCAGGATTGGAAGGTGTGACGGACCCCACTAAGGAGACCAGAGTCAAACGGGCCATGAAAGGGTGGGAACGGCTGGCACCAAGGGTGAAAGATAACAGGCGACCCATAGATGCCAGTAGGCTGGTAAATATCTTGGGAGTGTTGCCGCGGGTATGCGTGTCCTCATACGAGACGCACCTGCTGAGATTGGCGTATTCATTGGCCTTTTTTGGGGCCTTTCGGATATCGGAGCTTATACCAAGCTCAAAGGCGGACAGGGAAGGGGGAATCTACATGGGGGATGTGGTAATGGCTGGTGATTTGCTCCAGGTTAGAGTGAGGAGATCTAAAACAGACCCCTTAGGTAAAGGTGTTTGGGTCCAGCTCAGGGCAGTACAGGGCGCGAGTTATTGCCCGGTGGCGTTGATAGAGAAGTTCATGCAGATGAGGCCTGGCTGCGGAGATCATAGGCTTTTGGTACATGCTGACGGAACGCCGCTGACACGTTTTCAGTTCACGCGTCTATGTAAGCGCGCTCTGGTTTTGTTAGGGGAGGAGACTGCTCATTTCACATCACATTCATTCCGCATTGGGGCTGCCACAACAGCAGCTAATTTAGGCCTCTCATCGGAAACCATCAGGAGGGTGGGCAGATGGAGGTCATCTTGCTTTGAACGTTATGTTAGACCGCAGCTAGTTTAACCAGGGGCCAGGGGAAGGCGGCCTTTTAACAATGCCCCTCTCTTCTTTCTTTCTATTCTTTCTTTGACTCGCATGCAGTGGTGGCAAGGCAGTGGACGCAGGTATGCTGGTGTGGAGATTCTGTCATACACAGAGCAGGGCAATGGTTCAACAGATCCAAGGAAGAGAGAGCGCAAAGGGCAAAGGGAATCAATCACCATTGGATAGGGATTCCAGGGCAACGTTTGGAGGAGCTCACAACACATCTGCAGGGGGCACTGGATAAGGGTATGCCCATTCCAGGAGTGTTGGTGATTCATTCGGGAGGTGAAACCATGATTCCGGCGGGTAGGAGGGGGTGAAGGAGTTTTTGTTCTCTACACTCTCGTGGGTAAGGAGGGCCCTACCGGACACCACCTGTGTGAAGTTGGCCTGGTATATGCTGTTCACTACTTAAAGTGGACACCTTGCACCAGGGCAAATCGACTCTTATGGTAGATAGGTTTAAGACAACCTTTTAAAGAAAGCTATCCTAGTGGTAGCTGTGGAGAGCAGCCTTCAGGCTAAGTCTTGAAGGAATGTAAAGCAGCTTGTTTTACCATATAATCTCTTGAATCACCAAATGAAAAGACACCACACAGGTATATATATCAAATATATATGTATTTATTTCTAAATAACTCTCTACTAATCTCTTTATGAGATTAGAAGACAAACATATGCACCAATCAACGTTTCACAATAAGTTAAGCACAAAATATGGCTGGGGCCCTAGGGGCGTACCAGACCATATACTAAAAAGGGACTTAGCAACAACGACTTGCAGGGAGACAAGGCCTAGGGCCTTCAGAAGTGCTGGGGCCTCACGAAACCACCCAAGGCAGGTAAGTAAAGGACCCACAGGGGACGCGTGCAGTGTGGATACACAGGCGCGGATCGCCGTTAACTTCAATGGGGCAAGTCGCGGTTGGAAATTAAGAGTTCTAGGATACTTCGGGAGAACCTACAAGCAAGTCACTTACAGGGTAAGTAGTTCTAGGGCCCACACCCACAGGAGCACCGTAGTGCTGGAGTTACCTCACCCAGGGAAGCCGGGTGCATAGGTGTCCTTTGGTGTCGGGTCGCGGCGTCGTTTTCAATGGCGAACAAAGAAGACTTGCTGCTTGCGGGAGCTGAAGAAGTGTCCGGTGGAATCCAAGCCTGGATTCTGAAGAAGGATGACCTGAAAGCAGAGGGGACAGTGTTCAAAGTCACTTGGCAGTGACTCGGGGCAAGGAAGATGGATGCCCACCGTCGTCGGTTGATTCAGGTCGGTTGCGGGTGCCTTGACTCTTCAGCCACGAGGTCCAGGAGGTATCGACGACAACCAGGAGCTGGATTCTGTGTGTCCCACAAAGTCTGCAGCTTACTGCGGTGTCGGCAACTCGATTGGAGCCAACAAGCCTTGGCAACAGCAAGTCTCAGGGAGATGAAGAAAAGTTGATGGCACAGACCAGCAAGGTCTGAGGGACTCACCCAGCGAGGGTAAGTCAGGGCAGGCCTGGAGCAACCAGGAGAGCCCTTTGGTTTCTTTAAGAAGTCTTCTGGGGACCCACGAGCCGGCTGGCAAGGGATTGCAAAGACACCTCGGGCGGAATCACTCAACAAGGGCCCACGGTCACTCGGGACAGTGTAGGCCTCTGATCTTCGGAGGGATTCCTGCTGGAGGTCGGGACCACACGTGGTCCAAAGCACAAGTTTATAGAACGTTGTGAAGGGGTTGCACTCGACAATAGTGCACGGTACCCAGGGGTCGCGGTTCCTCGTCACTCGTGGGGTCCACTTGCCTCAGCTTCGCTGGGGACTCACGATGGCCTTGGAGAAGTCAGGAAATCCACTTCTTGGGCTGCAGGGACTTCGGACTCCGGCGGGAGCGGCGTAGTTTGCGACCGTCGTTGTCGTTTTTGGTGCCTGCCAAGCAGGGAGTCACTCCTTGACTCCAAGGGAGATTCTTCTGTCTTCCAAAGGTAGTGGAACGTCGAAGGGCCAGGATTCTTCTGTAGAGCGTCATCCAGGGGTTATCTAACTAGCAAGTTCAAGGGTTCCCCTTCTTATACTGAAAAGAGGGGATGGACTAGCTCTATGACCCCACCTATGGGAGGGTCAAGGGAGGGGGTGGCTACACCCACTTCCCTTTGTCCAGTTTCGCGCCAGAGCAGGGGCAGGTAGCCCCTGAGCCGGTTTGAACTGGCATATGCACAGAGGAGCCTTCTGCTCCCCCAGTGCAGGACTTCAAAGCACTCTAAGAGTGCACCCACCCAGCCCCAATACACTAAACCCTGTCTGGGAGGTGGTTACACCTCCCTGTGACAGGATGCCTATTGTTGGGCTTCCTCCACTGCGAGTTTCGGTCATCAGCAGGAGGGCAGCCCAGTGTCTGTGACTGGTGGCATCCATTTTGTGATGCCAGGGCTCTTTAGGATTCTACCGCGTTTCCACAGCAGGTACATGTCTTATCCCTCTAGAAGGGTGGAATGCTACCCCCGCCGCCAAGATTGGCGGGGGGTAGTATTCCAAGATGTTTGACACCAAACACGACATGTTTTGATGCAGCCATTCCAAAGTTAGCATTTTACCGCGAGGATATAATGCACTTAATAGTATATGGTTTAACCGCATCCACAAACAGCACCAGAGAATAGACTCTGAGAGCTGCAGAGGGGCCCTGCTCAGGCAGAGGCACCCCCTCACATAGAAGCCAAGCACCCTGCCCTCAGGATTGATAGGGCCTGCCTTAGGGGTGACTGATAGGTTTATATGTGTGTGCAGGAGAGATATAGGAAACCTATATCTCAGTGAGGAGTGCTAGCACCACCTCACCCAGGCTGCAGTAGCAGGCCTGTGGTGTCAGATTTAGACTGCTTCCCAGGGGTGGCATAATACATGCTGCAGCCCCTGGTAGGCCTGTGAAGTACCTATGCCCTTGGCACCTAAGGTACCATATACTAGGGACTCATAAGGCACCACAGTATCCAATCACTAGTGCACCTAGAGTGCACTCCATGTCGTTTAGAGAGAACAGAGAGGCTGGGGCCCTGATTGGCAGGGACCCAGCCAGACTATAGCCAGAAACCAGTGCTAACATCAGAAAAAAGTGGGGGCAACATGAGAGGCAGATCCTACTCTCCTACACAACCCCCCAAACGCAGGGACACTAAACTAACCTTGACCAGTTGAGTCTTCGTGTTCAAAGTGGAAATACCTTGAGAGTCCATCTGCATTGGCATGTTGGGTCCCAGGCCTATGTTCCACTGTATAGTCCATCCCCTGTAGGGAAATGGACCACCTCAAAAGTTTTGGGTTTTCACCTTTCATCTGCTTTAGCCATAGGAGGGGCTTGTGGTCAGTCTGAACTATGAAGTGAGTACCAAACAAGTATGGCCTCAGCTTCTTCAGGGCCCATACCACAGCAAAGGCCTCCCTCTCTATAGCTGACCAACGTTTCTCTCTAGGGGTCAGCCTTCTGCTAATAAAAGCTACTGGCTGGTCTTGACCTTCATCATTCAGTTGAGACAGTACAGCTCCCACACCCAGCTCAGAAGCATCTGTTTGGACAATGAACTTTTTGGTGTAGTCTGGACTCTGTAAGATGGGGGCAGTGCACATGGCCTGCTTTAGGTCTTCAAATGCCTTTTGACAGCTAGCTGTCCACTGAACCTTTTTTGGCATTCTCTTTGAGGTCAGATCATTCAAGGGGGTCACTATAGATCCATATCCCTTGACAAACCTCCTATAGTACCCAGTCAGGCCTAAGAAGGCTCTCACCTGTGTCTGGGTGGTTGGAGCAACCCATTCCATTATGGTTTGGATTTTGCTCTGTAAAGGCTGAACCTGGCCTCCACCTACAAGGTGGCCCAGGTACACAACCTGACTCTGCCCTATCTGGCACTTGGTGGCCTTGATAGTGAGGCCTGCTTTCTGCAGGGCCTCCAAAACATTTCTGAGGTGGACCAGGTGATCCTGCCAGGAGGAACTAAAGACAGCAATATCATCCAGATAAGCTGAGCAATAAGTTTCCATCCCTGCCAGAACTTTATTCACCAACCTCTGAAAAGTGGCAGGTGCATTTTTCAATCCAAAGGGCATCACCACAAAGTGGTAGTGCCCACCAGGGAGTCGAAAATGCTGTTTTGGCTTTTGCATCATCAGCTAATCTGATTTGCCAGTAGCCAGCTGTGAGGTCAAATGTGCTTAGATACTTGGCTGAGGCCAAAGTATCAATCAGCTCATCTGCCCTTGGTATGGGATAGGCATCAGTCCTAGTGACTGCATTGAGGCCTCTGTAGTCTACACAAAACCTCATTTCTTTCTTACCACCCTGGGTATGAGGCTTGGGTACCAGGACTACTGGGCTAGCCCAAGGGCTATCTGAAGGCTCAATCACGCCTAACTCCAACATTTTCTGGACTTCAGTCCTGATACAGTCCCTGACATGGTCAGGTTGCCTGTAGATTTTATTCTTGACAGGCAGACTGTCCCCAGTGTCCACCTCATGGGTGCACCAGGTAGTCTGACTAGGGGTCAGGCTAAACATATGTCTAAACTGTTGCAGAACTTGTCTGCACTCAGTTTGCTGATGGTCAGTGAGGCTGCTTGCCAAAGCAACACCATCTACTGACCCATCATCAGGGTTCTGAGAGAGCAGGTCAGGGAGAGGGTCACTCTCCTCCTCCTGGTCCTCATCAGTTGCCATGAGCAAGCCCATGTCAGCCCTGTCAACATATGGCTTTAATCTGTTGACATGAAGCACCCTTAGGGGGCTCCTGGGAGTTCCAAGATTCACCAGATAGGTGACTTCTCCCTTCTGTTCAACTATTGTATGGGGGCCACTCCACTTGTCCTGGAGGGCTGCTGGGGCCACAGGTTCCAACACCCACACTTTCTGTCCTGGCTGGTATACAGTCAGCACAGCCTTTGGTCATGCCAAGCTTTTTGCAATTCTTGGCTGGCCTCCAGGTTTTTGGTTGCCTTTTTCATGTACTCTGCCATCCGGGAGCGGAGACCAAGTACATAGTCCATCACATCTTGTTTGGGGGGCTTGAGAGGTAACTCCCAGCCCTCTTTTACCAAACATAGTGGACCTCTCACAGGATGCCCAAACAGAAGTTCAAATGGGCTGTAACCAACCCCCTTCTGTGGAACCTCTCTGTATGCAAACAACAGGCAAGGAAGAAGAAGGTCCCATTTCCGCCTAAGCTTCTCTGGGAGTCCTTTAATCATTCCTTTCAAGGTTTTGTTGAAGCGTTCAACTAAACCATTGCATTGTGGGTGATAGGGGGTGGTGAACTTATAAGTTACACCACACTCCTTCCACATTGCTTTCAGATATCCTGACATGAAGTTGGTACCTCTGTCAGAAATGACCTCCTTTGGGAAACCCACTCTGGAGAAAACTCCAATGAGGGCTCTTGCCACCACAGGGGCTGTGGTGGTCCTCAGAGGAATTGCCTCTGGGTACCTGGTGGCATGATCCACTACCACCAGGATAAATCTGTGCCCAGATGCAGTCTGAGGGTCAAGGGGACCAACAATGTCAATCCCTACCCTTTCAAAGGGTACCCCCACCACAGGTAGTGGTATCAGGGGGCCTTTGTTGTGCCACCTGCCTTACCACTGGCTTGGCAAGTGACACAGGAGCGACAAAACTCCTTTGTGTCCTCTGACATATGTGGCCAATGAAAATGTGGAACAAGCCTGTCCCAGGTCTTGTTTTGGCCCAAGTGACCTGCTAAAGGGATATCATGTGCTAAGGTCAAGAGGAACCCCTAAACTTCTGAGGTATTACCAACCTCCTGGTGGCTCCAGGGGCTGGGTCTCTACCCTCAGAATATAGGAGTTCCTCATCCCAATAAACTTTATGGGACCCACTAGCACTCCCAGCAGCCTCAGCAGCAGCCTGCTGTCTGAGGGGTTCAAGAGAGGGGCAGCACTGTTGCTCCTTACTCAGATCTTCCCTAGAAGGGCCCCCTGCCCCCAAGAACTCAACCTGGTCAGGTTCAAGTCCCTCTGGGGCAGTTCCTTCTTCAGGTTCTGCTTCACCTCCCTCTGGAAGTGAATCTTTGATCTGAGACAGAGGGGAAGGCACTGCCTTAACCCTACTGCTCCTCCTCTTGGGAAGCATCTGGTCCATTGTTCCAGGATCCAGAGCTGGTTCAGTGTCATGCATTCTTGCTTGTGACCTGGTCACAGCAAATACCTCTGCAGGGATGCCCAACATCTCAGCATGAGTCCATAACTCTACTTCAGACCAGGCTGAAGTCTCTAGATCATTGCCCAACAGACATTCTACAGGGAGGTCTGCACTGACTACAACCTTTTTGGGGCCAGTTACCCCTCCCCAGGAGAAATTCACAACTGCCAGACTATGGTTGGTCTGGACATTGCTTGCATTGGTCACCTGGTACATTTCGCCCAGGATGATCTGTCCAGGGTCCACTAGGTCCTCTGCCACCATGGTGACACTAGCACCTGTGTCCCTAAATGCCAAAGCCTGTTTGCCATTTATCAAAGGCTGCTGTTTGTACTTGCCCAGATTACTGGGGCTTACTAGGAAGGACATATCAATGTTTCCATCACAAATCAGCATTGCCTGAGTGGTCACTCTGACTAGGTCAGAATCCACTTCAGAACCCAGGGTCAACCCTACTACACCCTTATTCTGCGTACCACCTCCACCAGTAGCTGAGCTAGGGGGCACAGTTGCCTTAGGGGCAGGAGTGGTGGTGGTTTGGTCTTTGGACTTGGTACAATCAGAAGTCCAGTGCCCTTTCTGTTTACAGAATTTGCACCAGGGCTTCTTTTGGCCTTTTCCCTTGTTGGACTGTGACTCCCCACCAGATGCAGATTTTTGGGGCCCTTGTGAAGACTTCTGGTCTTTTGACTTATCCCCACCTTTCTCAGAGCCTTTAGGATCTTGCTTCTTAGTGTCACCCCCTTGGTTCTGGGTTTTCTGCCTCACCCTGGTTCTGACCCATTTGTCTGCCTTCTTTCCCAATTCTTGGGGAGAGGTCAGATCAGAGTCCACCAGGTACTGATGCAACAACTGGTTCTGGCAATTATTTAGGATCTGTTCTCTCATCATCAGATTATACAATCCCTTGAAATCAGTAACCCTACTGCCAACCAGCCAACCCTCTAGAGCCTTGGTTGCACAATCAACAAAGTCAGTCCAGTCCTGAGTCTGTGCCTTCTGGGTATCTCTGAACTTCAACCTGTACTGCTCAGTGGTTAAGCCAAACCCATCTATCAGTGCACTCTTCAGGACCTCATAATCATCAGCATCCTCCTCTCTAACAGTGAGGAGCTTGTCTCTTCCTTTATCTGAAAAGGAGAGCCACAAGATTGCTGCCCACTGCTTTTGGGGGACCTGCTGTACTCTACAGGCCCTCTCCATAGCAGTTATCCACTTGTGGATATCATCCCCACTCTGGTAGGGAGGAACAACCTTGCTCAGGTTCCTATGGTCAGGAATATATTCTCTGCCTCTAGGGACACTGTTGCTGCCACCAGGGGGTTCTAACCCCTCTTTTCTAGAAGCTCTCTGGATCTCCAGGGCTTCCCTATCCAGTGCCAACTGCTTGGTTCTGAGGGCCACTTTGGCCTCCTCATACTGGAGCAGTTTGCACCTTCTCTCAGAGGAGGTCTCTCTTAAGGAAAAGTATGAGCTCCTCTGCTGGACAAATTCTCTGCCAGAGTGATAAGAGTGGTCAGATTCCCTGGAAGGGGATCTGTGCCTCTCCTCCTCTCTGTCAGTTCTCTTAGGGAGAATTCCTCTGTCCTTTTCAGGCCCCTTGAAGCCTGGCCCTTCAATCACAGAGTCTTGGTCATTCTGATTTTCATCATCTGACCCAGATACTATGACTGACCCACCCACTGATTCAGACCCTTTAGCTCCTAGAGCCAATCTAAGGTCATCTGCTGTCAGCAGATCTATCAGGTGTAGTGTTGAGGGACTCTGTCCTAGCCTCAGGTGTCTGTCAACACACATGGCTCTCAAGTCAGAGAAAGCCATGTCCTTATACTGAGGCTGAGTGGATCCACTGGGTCCACCCTTTAAGGACATTCTAGTGTTGTGCAGTGTTGTACTACCTACACTAGTTTGTGGCCTACTGATCCTAGCTTGAGCTGTGGAAAGGGTGTGCTATCCCTTGGCACACAGCTCTAAGTTCAGTAGAACTTATTGATACTAAGCTTGACTTTATATGTACCTTGAGTACCTATAATGGTTTTCAGTTAGTAATTCAAATAGAGATTTTCTGGTAAAACAATGGCAAGCTGGAATCCCACACGCTGCCCACCAATGTGAGAAGTTGGCCTGGTATATGCTGTTCACTACTTAAAGTGGACACCTTGCACCAGGGCAAATCGACTCTTATGGTAGATAGGTTTAAGACAACCTTTTAAAGAAAGCTATCCTAGTGGTAGCTGTGGAGAGCAGCCTTCAGGCTAAGTCTTGAAGGAATGTAAAGCAGCTTGTTTTACCATATAATCTCTTGAATCACCAAATGAAAAGACACCACACAGGTATGTATATCAAATATATATGTATTTATTTCTAAATAACTCTCTACTAATCTCTTTATGAGATTAGAAGACAAACATATGCACCAATCAACGTTTCACAATAAGTTAAGCACAAAATATGGCTGGGGCCCTAGGGGCGTACCAGACCATATACTAAAAAGGGACTTAGCAACAACGACTTGCAGGGAGACAAGGCCTAGGGCCTTCAGAAGTGCTGGGGCCTCACGAAACCACCCAAGGCAGGTAAGTAAAGGACCCACAGGGGACGCGTGCAGTGTGGATACACAGGCGCGGATCGCCGTTAACTTCAATGGGGCAAGTCGCGGTTGGAAATTAAGAGTTCTAGGATACTTCGGGAGAACCTACAAGCAAGTCACTTACAGGGTAAGTAGTTCTAGGGCCCACACCCACAGGAGCACCGTAGTGCTGGAGTTACCTCACCCAGGGAAGCCGGGTGCATAGGTGTCCTTTGGTGTCGGGTCGCGGCGTCGTTTTCAATGGCGAACAAAGAAGACTTGCTGCTTGCGGGAGCTGAAGAAGTGTCCGGTGGAATCCAAGCCTGGATTCTGAAGAAGGATGACCTGAAAGCAGAGGGGACAGTGTTCAAAGTTACTTGGCAGTGACTCGAGGCAAGGAAGATGGATGCCCACCGTCGTCAGTTGATTCAGGTCGGTTGCGGGTGCCTTGACTCTTCAGCCACGAGGTCCAGGAGGCGTCGACGATGACCAGGAGCTGGATTCTGTGTGTCCCACGAAGTCTGCAGCTTACTGCGGTGTCGGCAACTCGATTGGAGCCATCAAGCCTTGGCAACAGCAAGTCTTGGGGAGATGAAGAAAAGTCGATGGCACAGACCAGCAAGGTCTGAGGGACTCACCCAGCGAGGGTAAGTCAGGGCAGGCCTGGAGCAACCAGGGGAGCCCTTTGGTTTCTTTAAGAAGTCTTCTGGGGACCCACGAGCCGGCTGGCAAGGGATCGCGAAGACACCTCGGGCGGAATCACTCAACAGGGGCCCACGGTCACTCGGGACAGTGTAGGCCTCTGATCTTCGAAGGGATTCCTGCTGGAGGTCGGGACCACATGTGGTCCAAAGCACAAGTTTATAGAACGTTGTGAAGGGGTTGCACTTGACAATAGTGCACGGTACCCTGGGGTCGCAGTTCCTCGTCACTCGTGGGGTCCACTTGCCTCAGCTTCACTGGGGACTCACGATGGCCTTGGAGAAGTCAGGAAATCCACTTTTTGGGCTGTAGGGACTTCGGACTCCGGCGGGAGCGGCGTAGTTTGCGACCGTCGTTGTCGTTTTTGGTGCCTGCCAAGCAGGGGAGTCACTCCTTGACTCCAAGGAGATTCTTCTGTCTTCCAAAGGTAGTGGAACGTCGAAGGGCCAGGATTCTTCTGTAGAGCGTCATCCAGGGGTTATCTAACTAGCAAGTTCAAGGGTTCCCCTTCTTATACTGAAAAGAGGGGATGGACTAGCTCTATGACCCCACCTATGGGAGGGTCAAGGGAGGGGGTGGCTACACCCACTTCACTTTGTCCAGTTTCGCGCCAGAGCAGGGGCAGGTAGCCCCTGAGCCGGTTTGAACTGGCATATGCACAGAGGAGCCTACTGCTCCCCCAGTGCAGGACTTCAAAGCACTCTAAGAGTGCACCCACCCAGCCCCAATACACTAAACCCTGTCTGGGAGGTGGTTACACCTCCCTGTGACAGGATGCCTATTGTTGGGCTTCCTCCACTGCGAGTTTCGGTCATCAGCAGGAGGGCAGCCCAGTGTCTGTGACTGGTGGCATCCATTTTGTGATGCCAGGGCTCTTTAGGATTCTACCGCGTTTCCACAGCAGGTACATGTCTTATCCCTCTAGAAGGGTGGAATGCTACCCCCGCCACCAAGATTGGCGGGGGGGGTAGTATTCCAATATGTTTTAAACCAAACACCACAAGTTTTTATTCAGCCATTCCAAAGTTAGCATTTTACCGCGAGGATATAATGCACTTAATAGTATATGGTTTAACCGCATCCACAAACAGCACCAGAGAATAGACTCTGAGAGCTGCAGAGGGGCCCTGCTCAGGCAGAGGCACCCCCTCACATGGAAACTAAGCACCCTGCCCTCAGGATTGATAGGGCCTGCCTTAGGGGTGACTGATAGGTTTATATGTGTGTTCAGGAGAGATATAGGAAACCTATATCTCAGTGAGGGGTGCTAGCACCACCTCACCCAGGCTGCAGTAGCAGGCCTGTGGTGTCAGATTTAGACTGCTTCCCAGGGGTGGCATAATACATGCTGCAGCCCCTGGTAGGCCTGTGAAGTACCTATGCCCTTGGCACCTAAGGTACCATATACTAGGGACTCATAAGGCACCACAGTATCCAATCACTAGTGCACCTAGAGTGCACTCCATGTCGTTTAGAGAGAACAGAGAGGCTGGGGCCCTGATTGGCAGGGACCCAGCCAGACTATAGCCAGAAACCAGTGCTAACATCAGAAAAAAAGTGGGGGCAACATAAGAGGCAGATCCTACTCTCCTACACCACCATATTTTGGTCGGAGGTGCTCCCGCGCAATGTGTGGGGTGACAACGCGCCACCAGGTGCGGTGAATACTTCTGTGAGAAAACTGAATCGGGAGGTGGCAAAACTGTTGGTAGGTTCGCAGATATGTGCCATTAGGCATAGCTTGGTGCAGGCATCAAACTCCGAATTGTATCTGGCAGATGGGTTGCATCTGTCCAGGACAGGGTTGGAATTGTTTGTTCAAACCATATTGGGGGCCATAGCCTTGCATCTGGAAGGTGGAGCAGCTTTTGGGGGAGGTCGAGAGCGCCAGTTGGCTCCTCGTCCTGTGGCGGGGTCCCGGACAACAGAAAAGGGCGGGGACTCCTTTTTGGCGGGGACTGTCTGTCCCTGGAGCAGGGAGGCAGTCATTGGGGCTCCGGGCTGGCGGGAGAGGGGGCCGCCCTGCTGGTGGTCCTGACTCTCCGGCCCTACCCGAGTAGCCGGTGCTTGGAGGAAGCAAGATGGTGAGAGAGTGGATGTGCCAGGAAGGCGCTTATCAGTGCTCTGATGGCCGCGTCTAAGGGGTAGACGACGGATAGTTACCTCAAATGGAAGTAGTGGAGAGGGGCTGGTTGTGTCCTGCTGGTACAACATGCCTCAAGTGCGGATCTGGCGATGCCAAATTGTAAATACATAGTAACCTGTGGCGCAAAAATGTATACATGCAACCTTATATTCATCAATGTGTGTTGGTTTGGTTTAATAAAATTGGTCAAATGTTGACAGTTCATCAACAAAGAAAACATGGCTTTGTCTGAGAAATAATAAAGGCTACGCAGTGAAGACCAACCATTTGTAAGGTGTTTTGTGGTGGGAAATGGGGGGACGAAGGGGATGCATTGGGCAAAATTGTGGGGGACGAATTGCACGTGATATGCCCACTATGAGAGGCACCCCCCACGCCTAGGGGCGGGGTGCCTTTAGTGGTATTTCGGGCAAGAGGCGATAAGTTTAGTTTCTGGGGAATTAGGTAAGGGAAGGGTCGCCGGGAAATGCGAGAAGGTAGGGAGGTGCGCAGGCGATCCCTCCCCTAGGCTAATAAAAGTGCTGGTCTCGAGGGAGTAGCCCTCTTTGTCCTCTCGCCTCTGGGATTGCCGGAGGGTCGCAGCTGGGAACACTTTGCCCACCCACCCATCCCTAAGTTGAAGGGTAGAATTGGCGGGGTCTCGGGCAACAGAAAAGGGTGGGGACTCCTTTTTGGCGGGGACTGTCTGACCCTGGAGCAGGGAGGCAGTCATTGGGGCTCCGGGCTGGCGGGAGAGGGGGCTGTCCTGCTGGTGGTCCTGGACTCTCCGGCCCTACCCGAGTAGCCGGTGTTTGGAGGAAGCAAGATGGTGAGAGAGTGGATGTGCCAGGAAGGCGCTTATCAGTGCTCTGATGGCCGCGTCTAAGGGGTAGACGACGGATAGTTACCTCAAATGGAAGTAGTGGAGAGGGGCTGGTTGTGTCCTGCTGGTACAACATGCCTCAAGTGCGGATCTGGCGATGCCAAATTGTAAATACATAGTAACCTGTGGCACAAAAATGTATACATGCAACCTTATATTCATCAATGTGTGCTGGTTTGGTTTAATAAAATTGGTCAAATGTTGACAGTTCATCAACAAAGAAAACATGGCATTGTCTGAGAAATAATAAAGGCTACGCAGTGAAGACCAACCATTTGTAAGGTGTTTTGTGGTGGGAAATGGGGGGACGAAGGGGATGCATTGGGCAAAAGTGTGGGGGACGAATTGCACGTGATATGCCCACTATAAGCACAGGGCACCGTGTGAGGCTGTCTGAAAAAAGAAGATGGTGGCCACCTTTGCAGTCGTTCCCGCGGTTCCAGCTGCGAGGCCGTGCCAGTCGGGTGCCTGATCAGCCCTTTCCAGGCTGGCCTGTGGTAGACACCTGTGGCTGCAACACTGCAAGGCGCGTAGCAGACCGCAGCCTAGTCTCAGAGGCCCCCGACGAGCTGGCGTGGCGTGTGAGGTCGGCAAGCTTGTGTAAGCAGTTTCAAGCTGGGCACAGATTTTGAATGGCACATCACAGGCTGTCCAAAACTGAGGTATGTAGAGAAACGCACGTGAAACGACAGATTGAGTGAATATTACTCAACAGCTCGCCGTTGGGATAAATGGACCTTCAGAAATGAATGTGATAACGCTGGTGCCTTCTGGGTTTTCTTCACCCACAACTTTAAAAAACAAGAAGCTGTAGCCTGTAGAATGTGTTTTCGTTCCTAATGGCAACAGCCTTGGAACGTTTCCATAGCTTTTGAAAAGAGACGCCAATTACCACAGTTCCCTTCATAGTAGTTACATTAAGAAGATACAACAGACTGCTTACATCCCTGACCTCAGTGAGGCTACACTGTGCCATTGGTAAGAAATGATGGACACCAGAAAGTATTTGTTTTTGTAGAGGATCCAGACTTCTGCATAGTAGCCAACACTGCGACCTTTTTTCACTGCCAACAAAACCGATATTTTCAGTGATACAAGAGGCAAGCAGTCATTCCTGGAAAGAGTGACAACAGGCGTTGATGGAAACCGATCAGATTGGGCTCAATCTCTTCCCATGGGGCGCTTCCTCTGCCTTTCCTGTGTTCTTTTACTACCATGGCTCAGAAAGTAAATAAACGTAATCTCTCCTGAACTTTACGATGTCATTCATTCATAGTTTTATTGTCATTGACAAATTATTTCATCACTTCAATCGGTTTCTTAGGACATAGAATAACATCTTGAAAATACTGGCCTAGCTTAGCAATTTTAGAAGACTTCTGAAGAATGTGTTGGGTGCAGGCCAGACTGATTAAAGTCACTGGCTTATCAAGGGTATTCTTGCTATGAATCACTGACTATGATTTAATATTCTTCTGCTTATCAGGCTGGGAGCAAATTCCGGAACCCATAAAACATGAAGCATTCCTAGCGATTCCATTCTGTCCCTTGGAAGCAATGAGTAAGGTTCTCTTGACTGTGGTGATTGTATATGTGTGCACATCAAAAATAGATGTGACATGGTGCCCTCTGCACTGGAATCCTGTCATCTCGCGTGGTGTCCTGCTATTCAAGGTTTCCCATTTTGTCATGAAACACTTGGGTACTTGTGGTTTTATGTAGGAGAAACCTGAACTGAGCGACTGTCACCACCCAATTCACAACAATGGTGCAGTGTTTTAAAAAACCCAGCGATGTACGTGGTCCAGAGATATAAGGAATGTGAAGAAATTGACAAATACAAAAATTGGTGTTCCCTTTAAGAAAAATACAAAGAGAGGTACTGGTTTTATGTTTTTTGGCCGCTCCACTCTACTTAATTTTGGTGCGATATGGAAATAACATAATCCAACTGTGTGTCAAATGCTGAAAAAAGAAGAGGCAGGAATAAAGGAAGGTAAATGAAAGTTTGGGAAAGGTGAAATAATGTATTAAGATCATGTTCTTGGAGAGAGGTGTCAAACCAAAGAGAGATTTAGTGGCGGCTGTTGAAATTGGCTTTTTGCGCAGGGTTCTCCCTAAACATTTTGCCTCCTATTTTTCTGACCCGGTTTTTGTTGGTTATAGGATTCTGGGAACTATACCACTGTTAATCAGTGCTAAAGGGCATATGCTCTCTGTATCAATTTTGATAGGATTGGTTATCCATGATTGGCATATTTGATTTACTACTAAGTCCCTAGTAAAGTGCACTGGGTGTGCCAGGGCCTATTAGTGGGTTTGCAGCTCTGGTTGTGCCACCCACATGAGTAGCCCTGTAAATGTGTCTCAGACCTACCACTGTAGTGTCTGCTTATGCAGTTAACTGCCATGATGACCTGGCAAAGTGCACCCACTTGCCAGGCTCTAACCTTACCTTTTCTTACATATAAGTCACACCTAAGGTAGGCCCAAGGTACCCCCATGGGCAGGGTGCAGTGTATGTGAAAGGTAGGACATGTCCTGGTGTGTGTGACGGGTCCTGATAGTGAAATACTGTGTATTTCGTTGTTCACTATTGGAAGGCTGTCTGTCCCATAGGCTAAAATGGGAGTTGCTTTGTAACATCTTACAAGTATTACTTTCCATTGGGACAAGATAAAGAAATAAAGTTTAGGCTCTCTGAACTCAGAATTTTTTAACGCACCTTTTGGTAAAGGTGGTTTTTAAATTCTGTGTTTGAAAATGCCACTTTTAGAAAGGGGGCATTTTCTTGCTCTACCAATCTGTGTGCCTCTACTGTTTGTGTATTCAGCGTTTGGTGTTGGAGTGACAAGAGCTGGGGATGTGTATTCACTCTAGACAGTCACTGGGGGGGGCTGAGGTGTGCCCTGCCTTGCCTGGGTGACTCATAGCTGGGTTGAATAGACCTGGTCTGCATTTGGAGTGGTGGGAGGAGTTTTGCTTGCACCTGAATAGGCTGTGTCTCCTTTTCACAATGCTGTCTCCGCCCCCTGTGGTCATGCTGCACCAGGGAGGACATGACTGGTTTGGACTGGGTTCAGAGAGCCTTACAGCAAATAGAACAAAGAGAAAATATGGTATAAGTATAAGACCTTAAATCTCAGAAAGTGAGATTGCTTCAAGAAACAAGAGGACCCTGCCAAGAAGAAGAGCGGGAGGACTGTGTGAGGACAGCTACCTTTTCTGAGTTAGCGGTGGGTTGGCCTGCAGTTGCTGCTTCTGTCTGTGGTGGAGGAAAAGGACTGACTCTTTTTGCCCGGCTGTGGTATCCTACTTGTGAAGAATCTCCAAGGGCTTGTGTGTGCTTGCCTCCTTTATGAACCTAAGGGAAATCAAAGGCTTCAAACAAAGTCACCTGCCTGGAAGGAGAGCTAAAGAGCTGCGTAAGGAGCCCTACCCTTTCTGTTGTGTGAGGGATGGGTTGGCCTGCAGTTGCTGATCCTGGCTGAAGAAGGGCTGGACTGTCCTTCGCCCCTTTTGTTAGAAAGGGGAAACTTGTTCAGGAGATTCCCTAACCAGTGCGTGCTGAGCGCTGTCCTAGGGCCATTTTCTCTCTGGTATCCTATGTAGCACAAGTGGAGTTCTGTGAGAGGGATGCTGAGGTAGTCGCAGGGAGGACAATGCAGCGTGTGGCGCCCCCGGATCAGTGCCTTCCGGGCCCGAGCACAGCAGGGAGCTGTAAGTGGCGAAGCACCCCTCCCTATTGACGTGAAACCCTGACGTGCTGGGAGCACACACCCCAGCCGCTACGGAGCCAAGCAGGACATACAGGAAAAGCGGAGGATCTCCGCTGGTGACTTGCTGGGAGGCAAGGTTGACGAGGAAGGCCACGCCCACCCCTCGCTCCTGCAACAACGAGACCAGCAGGGAGCGTATCCAACAGAGACTTCGCTCCACGTCTCACTCCTGTCCTGTGGGAGCGGCTGACCAAAAGAAAGCTGCACGAGGACTGCGCTGAAGCAAGGCCTTAAAAAATAGCTGGGGACGGCCGCCCGGAGTCCCGGTTGCTAAGCAAACATGAGCTCTGCAGCGGCAGCAAAGAAGCCCTCCTGCCTCCCGCTCCATGCCGCGGGAGAGGCCTCGCCAAGTGATCTGTTGGTCCTGACCTGGGAACAAATGAGTGTCCTCTCTCCAACTTACCTCTGATTTGGAAACCGCCCACCGCTGCACCACCAGAGCGCAGGCAGCAGCAATTTCATTGTTGCCTGGAAACTGCTGCTCCACCTGAGCGTGGGCAGCAGCACTTTTTCCTACTGTGGGGGGCATTTCATAAAGGTAAACCCACGGTTGATGGTAGCGTGCAGGTGTTCATGCAGCCTGGGCTATATCACCAAATTGATTTGTTCATCGTCGAGGCCCGCCTCTTAAGGTCGGCCTGGTTTGTGCAGGGTGCTGTCTACATGCTAAGTATCAATGCAAGTCCTATGTTCTAACCGCCTGTGACGTGTCTGCATGATAAGTAATAATGCAACACCAGAATCGTTACCTGTTGCACTACTAGTGTTTATGATGATTTCTTTATAGCAAAATGATTTATGATTAAGGCTCCCTGTTTTCCATTTTTACAGATTTTTACAGAAAAATACAGAGAGAAAACCATTTATTTTCTTGTCTGTATTTATTTTTAAATGTGGATAAAAACGGAAATTGGGTGCTTTTTGAGTGATACTAAATACACTTTGCCATGACTGCCAGGTCAATATCTGTGTGGATTGATAGGTAACAGGTTAAAAAAAGAAAGGAATTTCAGTAAAGAGGCTTCAACAGCAGTAAATATGCACAAGGCTGAAACAGAAATGTGCATATTTTCACACAAGTGCATTGATTTATCTTCTGCGGGTGTTAATATTACTGAAACCTGGCAGACATTCAAGCATGACTCCATATTTATTGGTTAAATAAATGTGGAAATATACCAGTTTCAGTTTTATTTTTTTCACAAAACCCATAATAAATATGGATAAATACATATAAAGTTGACAAAAAATAAATATAGATAAATAAAGAAGGAAATGTCAAAAAAATAAATACCATAAAACCGGGAGCCCTATTTATGATCTATGCAACTAATAAGTTCTGATAACACAAGCAATATATATGTCTGTACATTATTGCCCTACCTATGAGATTATGACACTTGCCTGGTTGGCAAAGTGATTTATGGTCTATGTATTGTTATAATAATGGCCTAGTGGCAAAGTGATTTGTGGTTCATGTAACTGTGGTCTATGTGTTTTATAATACAAAGGATATTTTTAAACAACCGGGTGTGGGGTCTCTTTTGTGGTGTGCCTAGTGTGTCACTAGTGTGTGTGTGTGTTGCGCAAACGCTTTATACATTGCCTCTGGGATAAGACTAACTGCTCTGCCAAGCTCCCATGGGAGTGAGCAGGGGCTATCTTGTGTGTGCAACTCTCTTACCTGACTAGAGTGGTGGGTTCTGCCTGGCTTAGGTGCATAACCTAGCCAACCAGAAACCCCATTTCTAACAGCGGCAATTTGCAATCTTAAAGAGGTAATGTAATTTCTGGGCTTGGTGGAATTTTATAGCAGCTTCATTTCCAACATAGCCAACAAAACGTTAGCCATGAGAGAGGTAAGCAAGAAGGGGAAGGAATTTGTGTGGGATAACCAGTGTTAAAAGGAGTTTCAAAAATTTCAAAAAAGAACTGCAGTAGCTCCTGAGCTTAAGGCATTTATACCTAGTAGAGAAACCATGTTGCTACAGATGCCAATAAAAAAAGGACTTGGTCCAGTTATTCTTCAAAAGGATTGTGATGGTGAGAGGGTAATATATTTTGTCTCCAGCATGTTGGAGGGTGTTGAGCTCAACTATTCAGTAAAAGAAACAGAGGCTTTGGCAGTATTTTGAGCTGTGAAGAAGTTTGTTTTGGGGAGGAATGATTACATTAGATCAGATCACAAAAATTTCAAATAAATGTTTACAAAGAAAGGTCTTTATGCAATAGCAGCACTCATTAGAAATTGGGTTGTGGAATAACAAGAGCACATATTCTCTGTGGAATATATTTGGGTAAGACTAATTGTATGACAGATTGCTTGTCTAGGTTGGTGTATGATAGATCTTCATCAGAGGAAGGTGTAGCTGTTATGTACGTCAAGGTTGGCTCAAAAAGAAGCTGATTGAAGAGGAACTATGTCCCTGTTATGAAATGAGGACGAAGCTGGAATAAAGTATAGGGAAGGAAGTAGAAAATGCTAATGAGGGACATTTTGGAGTGGTAAAAAACTAAGAACATATTCGTACAGGTTTATGGTGGCCAGGCATGGTTCTGAAAGCAGAGAGACTAATTGGACGTTGTGAAGAATGAGAAACTAGTGATAAATCTTGGAAAACACATGTTCCACATGGTGTGCAGGGATCTTCCTAGTGGTCCATCGGAGGAAATATCAGTAGATATTGTTGGTCCTCTAAGGGCTTAGGGAAATTCCCTTTATTTAATTGCTGCTATAAATATACTTTCCAGGTGGCTGGAAGTTATTCTTGTGAGGGACAACCCTTCAGGAACATTATTTGATTTTTAGAACAGCTTTTTCATCGAGAGGGTATCCCCAGAACACTACTCACTGATAATGGAGAACATCTCTGTTCGGAGGAGGGAGGGAAAGGAGTTTTTACAAAGTTGCAGTATTAATCATAAGAAACTTGCTGCTCTTTCAGAAACGCTTTAAAAAATATCCTGCTCAGCATGATTTTTCCTGACCTGCTATGCTCCACTACCTCCAGCCATTACATATCTTCTGGTCTCTGGGAGTACTCCTATGCTCACACTGCATGCCAGAGTTCATACATTACTCCTGTGTAAAACCCTGAAATTTAATGAACCCATTCTGCTGCTCAGATGCACTTGTGGGTAAGATGTCCAATGTTACCATCAGTCAATTCATTCTGGCCAGTAGAATCTCTATAGCTGTAAACTAAGGTGTAATATTTCTCACTTCAGTTGTCCATTAGATTGAGTTTCTGGTACACTTTATCTAGAGTTTAGAAGAGCCTCCCTGGTAGGTAATTTCTTTGTGGACAGCGATACCAGTACTGTTAACATTGTACCTCTTTTCTGATCTGTTTCTGTCTCCATTCATGTCCTGCTTCTTTTCTAGTTTTCAAGAAAAACGTCAATTAATGACCACTACTCTGTGGTATGATCCACAGGTGCAAGGTTTTCCCAAAACATGTGCACAAATGTTATGTTTTCCACCTACTATATTATGTACATAATCTGCTTGATACAATCTCTGTCATTCGCTGGGAAATTGACCATCTATACAGCTTCACTGATGGCCTGTTTTGCAGCCAATCTCGTACCACTCCACACACTTTTATAGCCATGCAATTACTGCACTCATAGCGTTCCTGTAATACATAAAAATCAACAGGATCCACCAATCAGGCTTATAGTGGCTAGCATCAATTCACTCACAAATTCATAATCTAATTATGCAGACACCTTTCTGTGATCCGTAGTAGTAAATTTGGAGTTGCTTATTAAGGATCTAGGTGACATGATAATGAAGATTGAGAGTGTTCTGTTCAATGCAGAAAAATACATTTTAGACACTAGGGATGTTGTTGACATATATTTAAACATTCAAACTCAATATATATAAATTACCTACTGGCTGTCACCAGTAGGTAGTCATAGTTAGGACCTAGTTAACATAGGACCTAGTTATTGTTTTGCCAATAACTTTAGCACCGTTTGACAAATCTTCACGAAACTTTCAAAACTAGTACGCACCTGAATTCAGCTGCAATGTGGAAAGTTTAGCGGTGATTCTTCTAGCAGGGGCCAAGAAAAAGGGGGGGGTCTAAAAACGCATTTTCCCCATGTTAATTCCCCTATCTATTTTGAACAGGGCTACAGCCTGAACCACTGAACAGAATTACACCAAATTTGGCAGAAAGCTAGCTCTTGGTCCAGAAAGAGGCCTTTTTGTGGTTTGGTGTAAATCCATTCAGTAGTTTTAGAGATATTAATCAAAATCAACATTTGTATAGCTAGGGACCCTCCTCGGACCATCCACGGATCCACCTGCAGTGAATTCCAGGCTCCACGCGCCACAGCAGGGTCTTGATTGGCTGGCTGCAACCTGAGAGAAAAGTTGCGGCCACAATTTTATGTTTCGGAAAACGGTCCCCGGGGCTGAAAAGAAGCATGTAAAACAGATGACGAGGTCAGGGTAGAGGCGCCCTGATCCTATGGGTGTCTTTAAAATGAGGTGAAAGCATGTTCAATGGGCAGTAAAATGCCCAAAAATGTTTTTTTGTGGTCACTCGCGAAATCCGCGGAGCCGTCGCAGGGTTCAGCATGGCCCCCATGTAGATGGTGAACCATGCTTGAAGTTACACAGGGGGAGGGGCATGCTGAGCGTCGGGGAGGATTCACGGAAAAACCAAACCAAATTGGGATTCTTCGCAGGAAGCATGGAAAGGGTTAAAGAAATACTGACTATTTAGAAGTGGTATAATAAGAAAGAAAGATGAAAGGAATGCTGTGATTTGTTAACAAGTGCAGCATAAGTAAGAACACATAGTGAGGGGTAGCCATTTTACCTGCTTTACTACTCAGAGAGGAGGTGGTTTGAAAGAGTTCTGACTGGACATTTGGAATGAAAACAGATGTGATCAGAGACAGAAATAAAACTGGGAGAACAGCAAATAGCTTTTACGGGTATGTTAATTAGGTTGTAATATATAAAAGTGTATTAAGATACAACATTGTGAGTGCATGTAAGCTGAAATAAAATGTGTACCTTCTAGAGACAATAATAGAAGGGAAGATAGAAGGGCACTTACATGAGTATATTAACTAAAAATACAGTGAGCAAGAAAGGACTGTAGCTGAAGATAGTTCTCCCAAGGCTGCTGTAGAGGTCGTCTGTCCTGTTGCACCTGCTATCTCTCACATCATCTGGTTGTACACCCTATCATGAATTGTTTTTAGGTGCTTCTACATAGAACTTATCCAAAGTGAATATTTCTTTGCAGTACCTCTGGATATCTGCTCGCCACAAATTGTGCATTTGACATATTTTGCTGATACCTTCTTTTCCCCAGAAGGTATAGTATAATGCTTCCACACATCACTTTCTTTTCTGCGATGTGCGATGTAGTGTGTCTTCTTCTTCATCCTCGATGTAGCTTCAGTCATTGTCTAGAAGCACAGCACTGCTGCTTCTCAATATACCTTCTACAGGCTTGACTGGAGAAGTAACTTCCTTTGAGTGCGGTTTTCCATGTGGAAGGGTGGGGTCCTAATGTATCCAATCAGAAGGCAAGGTTTGGGTGTGTTTGCACGTGAATTCGCGGCTCAAACCTGTAAATTTGCGATTCACGAAACTGGTAAAATGGGTAAATGTTTTGAAAAACAGATATAAGGTGGTTTATATATACTTGTAAATATGTTCACACAGATGTTATTAATGGCAATGGAGGGGAGCATAAATGCTCAGTAATCAATGAAGTTTTTGTCGAATCCACAAATTCGGACTAGCAGATTCATTCTGATCATGTGATCGGGAGTAAAAACCATAAAGTAGCAGCAAGTCTATATTTTCAGACCTGCAAAGATACCGCGGTACCTCAAAAATATCTCTTTTTTTTTTTTATTTAATTACATTAAAAAAACTTCTTTTACTTTACATTAAGTACATATGTGATTTGTATATTGTAAAATGTATAAAAAGTTTATTTGTTAAAAAAGAATACAGTAAAAAAATGTAATTAATAAAAAAAATTCTAATACACTTAGGGCCTCATTACGATGTCGGTCGGAAAGCATTTTGACCGACTCGGTCTTTGAATGGTTTCCGCCAGAATCGAATTCGGGGAGTCCGACCGACCAATTACGATGTTTCGGAACATCGTTCAGTCGGACTCCCATTTACTTCAATGGGAGCCTGTGTTCCGACCGATTACACAGACTCCCATTGAAGAAAGGAATGGGTGGGGAAAATCATGCACCCTGTGGCGGGCACCATGGTGCCTGCCACACGGTATATGGTATTGAAGAGGGGACCCATGGGTACTCCCGTGGGCCCCATTCGGAGGGCCCCAGGTGAAGGGGGCCTGCTATGGGTCCCCAAAGTTGGATTGCGACAGCCGATCCGTGCCGGATCAACCGATTCGGAAAGGCTGTTCGAATCCGACATCGTAATATGTCGGTCGGAAAGAAGGTCCGTTGACCTGTTCGAGTCGGCTCTGAATGACTCAGTTACTCCAAATGCCGTTCAGAACTGAGTTGGAACCGAGTCGGAAAGCCGGAACGGTTTCCGACTATCGTAATCGGTGGGTCGGAAGGCTTACCGAATCGGTCGGAAAGACGGGTTCCGAATCGGATTCGGATGAACCGAATGCCATTTGGAGCCTTTCCGACCGACATCGTAATCGGCCCCTAAGTATTAAAAATCAACCTTATATATTATCTAAAATATAAACATTAGAAAGACATAATATTTTAGAAATGCAATTTGAAAAACCTTTGAAATTCACCGGAAAAAACACAGGTTGCAGAGACGTTATAATTCGGATATAGAATAATAAAAACCTTAGAAATTCACTGAAAAAACAAAGGTTACAGGGACGTTATTGTTAGGCTCAGATTTCACTCGTACAAAACCATAGAAATTCAGCAGTTATAGTTACCTGAGCTAACTATAACTTACACCCTCACAATGCACTGCTTATGACCTCACATATTACATCACTCATGACATGGTCAGTGACATCACTGATGTCATCTCAAATGACATCACTGATTAAATAACTGATTGACCAAAGGTGGGGTATGGATGTCATTAGTTCTGTTGTGAAAGTAGGATGCGATCTAGTCTAGAGCAGTCCCCTCTATGCCAGCTTCTTTGTATCAGAGTGTCATGGTAAACCATGTCAAAGGCAGCTGATAGGTCCAAGAGAAGTAGCGCAGCAACCCGGTTGTGGTCAACTGTGTTCTTCAGGTCAACCCAGTTGGCAAGGAGGGCAGATTCTGTGCCTCTTCCTGGACGGAATCCCATTTGGAAGTCTGAAAGTATGGCATCCTCTTCAATGAATTGTGACATCTGGGCAAACACTGCTCTTTCTTTTAGTTTGCTGAGGAAAGGTCCATTTGTAATCAGTCTGTAGTGTCAGGGTTCAGCAGGTCCAAGTTTGTTTTCTTCAGTAATCGGCGTATGTATGACTTTTTGAGTTCTTCTGGAAATATTCTGGTAGTTAAGGAGTTGTTGATGATTCTTCTTACTGGAGTGGCAGCAGAGGTTGTTCGAAGAATTGTCTTGAAGGTTTGCGGTGGACACGGGTCAGAAGGGCTGCTGGCAGGCTTGCTTGCTATGACCAGTTCCATATATTCATCCTGTGAAATTTGTTGGAAGGAACAGAGAGGCTGGATTAGAGTATTCTTTGATTGTTGTTCTGTAAAAGGGTCTGTGCTGGTGCTTTATCTTTGTTTTAAGTATGAGTGCATCATGTCTGCTTTGGCCGTGTAATGATTTGCCAGTTTGTCTGTGAAATCTTAAGTATCGGGATGAGCTCCTTCTAGGCAATTTGGTTTACGAAATTCATTGAGTATTTTATAGAATTCTTTTTTTGCACATTTAGCATTTTGAATTCTGTCTGAATAGTATCTTTTCTTCGCTTTTTTGATAGCCGATTTGTATAATTTGTTAATTTTCTATATGCGAAGTTTGTCTTGATTGGTGTTTGTTTTGAGCCAGGCACGTTGCAGCTTTCTAATTTGTTGTTTTATGTCTTTTATCTCTGTATTTCTCCAAGGTGCTTGTTTTCTTTTGTTCTATTGTGTGGTTTTTAGCAGTATCAGGATATCAAAAGCTTCCTGTAGCTACTCATATAGTTTTTGAACAAAATGTATTGTTTCTAGATCTGTACTGGATGTTAGTTGTGTTTCTAAGTGTTCCAAATTGAAGTTTGTTCCATGGTCGATAGGTGGATGCACATAAGGTGATTTTAGGTGCGTCGCTTAGTGTTGTTTTATGTTAGAAAGCAAGCAAATGGTGGTCTGACCATGTTACTGGAGTTATAGTTTGAAAGGTAACTAGTTCGGTATTAGCAAAAATGACATCTAGGATGTGTCCAGCATTGTGTATGGGTTTATGGACGATCTGATGCAGGTTCAGTGCATAGAGGCCAGCGTTGATTGTTTTTGGATGGGGCATATTGAGTTTGTCAAACCAAATGTTGAGGTCACCCAGAATGCCTAGGTTGGAGTGTAGTGTTATCAGGTTTAAAACTGTGTCTACAAGCATGTCTGGGAATGTAGGCATTGCTAGGTGGAGGTCTGCACAGGAGCAGGAAGTTACAGGAGGAAGATGGTGTAGGATTGCATCTGGTGAAAAGAACCTCACAATTTTTCATGGAGACGTCATCAACTTTAGTGATTTTTAATGTTTGCCTGAACACAACAGCTAGGCCACCTCCTTTTTTGCCTATACGATTTTGGGTGATCGCTTGAGAGCGTAGAGGAATGGCTTCATGCAGGACTGGAGCCATATCATCTCCCAACCATGATTCAGTTATGAATAGTATGTCTGGTTTTGTGTCAGTGAGAAGGTCGCAGATGCGATGTTTGTTTTTAGAGAGCAATTGAGCATTTATTAGTAGACAGTTTAGAGAATGTGCTTTGGCAATAGTGTGACTTTGTTTTGTAGGAAAGTGAGCAGTATTTTGTTAGCTTGCAGCAGGTGTATCCTTAGTGCTGGTATTAGCTATATGAGGATAGCAATAGTGTAGTTATTCTGTATCGTGTTCCTCGTGCAGCAGGCTAAGAAGGCATTTTGATGGGTCTGCGGTGTTTGAGAGTGAGTTGGTGTGCTGTGTTGTTTTTTGGTGTATCCTTGTTATGCAGTAGACATGGAGAAGCGAAGTTGTGAGGTGTGGTACGTTGCTTATATTGTTTGCATGTGTTTATGGTGGAAGGTGTATGAGTTAGGGGTGGTGGTGCAGAATGTGGGTCATGTATTAAGGTTCTAAATTGTCCAATGGATGAGAGGCGTTTAGAAGAGAGTTGCTGTGTTGCTGTAAGTGTGTTAGGTGTGGTGGAAGAGAAAAAGCTTGGCATTGGAGTTTGTTCATTTGTGTAGTTTGAAAGGTGGGTGTATGTTTGTATTTTGTGATGGTAAGTATTATGAGGTGTTGCGCTTGAGAGATTTTGTTGTGCATGATATGTTTTGTTTTTGAGGAGTAGTGAAAAGAGGTGCTGACGGATTTGTTTTATGAGATGGGTTTGTTTGTATAGTATTGTTTGTGAGTGGAAGTTGTAAGGTAAAGGGGGTGGTGATGTGTTTGTGAGTAGAGTGTATGTTGTGTGTAAGAAGGGATGAAGTAGAGTTAAGAGTGTTTGTCTTAGACGTGTTTGCTGCAAGAGGTAATATGTGTGGTGTAGTGGAGTGTAAGTGTTGTGTGGTTGTGTTATTGTGGTAGAAAGAAGAAGAGGGTGTTTGTTGGAGAAATGATGGAAGGCTGAGTATAGGCTTGTTAGTGACAAAAATGGGTCTGCTTGGAGTAATTAGAGTGGGGAGTGTGTGTTTGGATGGGATATAGTTAAGTATGGTATGGATTTAGGTTGTGTTAGTGATGAGTGGATTGGTTAGTGGTATAGGATAGAGTTGTGTACTGTAGGTGATGGTGGAAATGTGTGGTTGCTGGGATAGAAGGGTGTATAGGTGTGGTTTGTGTGTTTTAGTAGTGGGTGCTGAGACATTGAATTGTGCATAGGGTTAGGTGGTAGTAAATGAGTAGAGTATATTTGGTGTGAGCATGCTAATCTGGTTGTGGGTATGAATGGGATAGGGTGAATGCTGGTGAATGAGAAAATGGGCAGCATTTCTGGCCCTAGTCCTGACCAGTCTCGAACAGGCTCAAACAGGCAATTGCCCTTGTCCTCTCTTCCCTTAACCCCGACGCCCGGGCTGAGATGCCCTAAGCCCCGGCCTTATATAGCCCTAGTAATATGGTGATCTTTTAGCCAATGGGAACCCTAGCCCTAACCCTAACCAATCACAACACTAGCCCTAAACCCTAGGACCAATTGGAGACCAAAACCTTACAACCAATCACAGCCCTAGTAAAAGCACCCAATAAGGCAGAAACCCTAAGCCCTACATCCAATAGAAAACCTAACCCCAACCCTAGTCCCAGCAGCCAATCATACAGGGAACCCAAAGCCCTAGAACCAATAAAAAACCTAGCCCCAGCCCTAGTCTCAACCCTAGTCCCAGCAGTTAATCAGACACGAAACCCTAAACCCTATGTCCAATCAAAAGCTGAACACCAGCCCTAGTACCAACCCTAGTCCCAGCAGCCAATCACACAAGAAACTCTAAACCCTACATCTAATCGAAAGCCCATCCCCAGGAACCAATCTAAAACCCTAAACCTATCCACCAATCAGATCACTAGCCCTAAGCTCTACATCAATAGAATCACTGACCCAGGAGCCAATCAGTACCCTCAAATACCCAACTAATGAGAACACCAACCCAAATCCAATAGAAACACCAGATGCAACCACCAATCAGTGCACACATGTAGCATCCAATAGCAGACTATATAAGGTCCCTGCGACCTCAGGCAATGTTTGCTGGCCAGGGAGTTGGAAGCTGCTCCTCAATCAGAATCTCCTAGGAGACAGACAGGCTCAATCCACACTTTGGAGTTCCGCAGGTAAGGGCTTAACAAACCTTGCCCTCTAACAATACTGTTTGTACAAAACTTTACTCACTTTCCTAGCCAAAAAACAAGCTTACAATCCCTAACAAACACAGCTTAAACAGCTAACAGCAGATTACTGCTGTCTCAGAGCACCCTCTGTTCACTCTCTGATGTATACTATCTCTGTTGCTAAGGGGGAAAGGAGGGGAGAATCTGGTTTCACTCACTTGAGGGGAGCTGGGGGTGGTTTGCTTAACACACAGGTTTGAGGACAGAGCAAGGGAGAAATTAGGAGAGAAAAACAGGTAGTTACGGGCAAGGTGAAAAAAATAACAGATTTTGGACTGCAAATCCCACAATTCAACAGGTAAAATGAAGCAGGCACGGGCAAGTAAAAACCACAAATTTCTAAGCAAACAGGTGACAAATTATGCAATCATGGGCAGGTAAAAGACTTCATTTTTTAAACTGTAACAACCACAAGTAAAACATGTGTAAATGATGCAATCACGGGTAGGGAAAATTGATTTTTAAATGTCAAAAAAGAGACAGCACTAGTCTGTCTTCCTACCACCTCCTAGTCCTTGACTCACAGCAATCTTGGGCACAGGGAAACTGCAGCTCACAAAACAGAGGTGAATGTTTTGGGGCATATCACAAATATCTTGTAGCAGAGCACACTTTGTATCTCTGTTAAATACAATGAGTAATATCTAAATACATTGTATGCTAAGTGCCTATTTTGGTCCCATAACACAAAGTACTATAAAGATGTAAATGAAATATTAAAAACAACTTGTGTACGCAGGCATTTTCATACATTAGGGAGCATGATATTGGACTGTTATTATGCCAGTTATGTCAAGTTACAGTGCTTATCACTCACAGATGAGATATCAGTAACAGATTACAAATGTACATAAAGTTCCTCGTCTGCATGAAGCCCCAAATGGGTCTTGGTCCATAATCTGATAATGAATCTCGACTCTAATTGTCATAGTTTCAAAATGTTATCTCCTCCCCTTTCGTTTCTAGGTACATATTATAGGAAACTGGCTCTGTATATTCTATACCAAAGTAAGGTGTAGTGTGTACAGAGTCCAGTGGATTTCCAAAGGTATAGCAGAGGCTAAATTAGATAATCACTAGCAGCTCTCTTTGTGGTAGTGTGGTCGAGCAGTTAGGCTTATCAGGAGGGTGTGTTAAGCACTTATTGTATTCACTCAATAAAGGACTGATTACACACACTCAGAGCCGGAATCCAGACCCATTAGGTAAGTATAAAAAAGGTATACTTATGTTTCATTTCTAGAACCAAGCAGAACTTGGCACAGGTAAGTGAAATATACTTTCAAATGGAAAACTTTACAAGGAAATGCAATTGTGGATGGAATTGGAATCGTTACAGGTTTGTATTTGCTTTGAAAACAGTTTAGAATACATAGAAATTACTTTTGATTACTTTTTGATTACTTTTCAGTCACTTTGAGTACTTGGGGTGATATGCCAAGATATCACACAAGGGGACCTACAATTTACAGGTAAGTACGACAATTTCTGATTCAAAGAAAGCTACTTTGGTTTTCATGCAGAAAGTCAGTTCAACAGAACATTTTTAAGAACAAAAATCATAACATTGGTTCCTATGGGAGAAAAGACGGTTATCGGTTTGGAGGTAAGTTAACGACCTGCAAGAGTAGGCATTGGGGGTTAGAAGCAAGGTTCCCCAAGGTTCAGTTGGGCACTCAAATCACACCATCAGCGGCACTAGTGCGGCCGGGTGCAGAGTGCAGGGGCCCAATGTTAGCAAATGGGGCTAGAGGGCACTGCAGTTGGGGGCTGCTCACAAGCAGGCCACTCGGTCTTGGGAGCCAAGCTCCTAGGGTTAAGGTCAGGGCAAGGGGTTCCAGGTCAGCACCAAGTCCACACCACCAGCGGCGCAGGGCGGCTGGGTGCAGGGTGCTTAGGCGGTGTCGGAAGGCCAATGCAATCCTATGGAAGTTCCCAGATTTGGATTTTGGCTGCAGACTCGGTCCAGGAAGTCTTCCGGGAGGAACCAATAGCAGGGCAGGTAAGTTGGAGGGCTCAGGGACGTAGGTGCACCTCAGGTCCTCTTCAGTGCGCAGGGCGGCCAGATGCAGGGGTGCCTTTTGAGGTCAGATTTCACCTTACCGGGCCACTTGCGGTTGGGGGGTTCCCCTTGCAGAGGCTGCAGGCGACGTCTGGGAGTCCTGGAGGGGTCAACGCACCGTTGACTCGGACTCTGGAGCCTGGGGGGCCTCGCTGGGGCCAGTGGGCTACTTGGACTCGGGCCGCAGGTGACAGGTGCAGTGGTGGTTCCAGGTGTCGAGTTTCTTTGTTCTCAGCAGGCTCAGAGTCTTTCTTTGGAGTTTCTTTGGAACATAGCTGCTGTCTGCAGGAGATCCCGTCTTTGTTGAAGGCAGTCAGTCCTCCCAAGGGTTCTGGAGGTTGCTGGCTCTAGGACAAGTCGACTTTTGGCGCAGGATCTCTGGAAACTGCAGACAGGCCTGTAGGGCTGGGGTAAGTCAGTTCTTCTCCACAGTTTCCTCTGCTGTGCGACTTCTTCCGGCCTTCTTCTTCGTAGGTTGCAGGAATCTAGGGAGGCAAGGTTCAGGGTCACCCTTAAATAATACATTTAGGGGTGTTTACAGGGGTGTGCAGTTTGGGACCAATAGGTCCCTTCCTTGGGGTGAGTACACCCCATATTATGCCACTCTCCAGTGGGAGGGGGCATGAGCCTCTCTCTAATTGGGTGGATCCCTTCCTCTTCAAGATGGAGGGGACTGTAATGTGTGCTTCATCTTGCCTCCCCCACCTGAGGGGTGGGGTTGGCAAAGGTGGGCACATCTCTCCTCCTAACTTGGTTTTCCCACCGATTCTCCCGCCCAAAGCAGGGATCAGAACCAGTGGGAGCCAGTTGATGCCGGCAGCAAAAGGCAGGGACAGCTTACAAAGCCAGCAGGCTTTTGAAGCTTCCCCTTCGTGGACCAAGCCCATCCTGGGGGAGGAGGCATGACACCTCTGCCCAGGATGGGCTTTGTTTCTGGACCCAGAGAGCGGAGGCCGTCTACCCAGGGGTCTAGACACCTGCCTGGTGGTGGCAAATCGGGGTAGCCATTCAGCAACCACACCAGGGTGGTCATTTTTCAGGATGGATCTCTAAGATGCCCTCTGATTGCATTTTACATTAAATCCCACACTGGCATTAGCGTGGGTTTAATGTGCTAAGAAAATTGCTACCAAACTTCCCAGGTTTCAGTAAAGCCATTATGGAGCTTTGGAGTTCGTAAAGACCACCTCCCATACCATATACTCTTTTCGGCCTTACTGCGCTTACAATGTCAAAGAATGGACTTAGACATTGTAGGGGTACAGTACTCCTGCAACTGTACCCTCACCTGTGGGCTAGTGTACCCTGCTAGAGGGGTGACTTACCTAGGCCCAGGCAGTGGGTTGCAGGCATGGCACACAGGGATATGCCATGTCGTTTCTTCACTTTTCTCTGCACCAAAACACACACCCTGTAATGGCAGTGTGTGGGTGTTAAGGTGCAGGGTCTCTAAGGGTGGCACAATAGGTGCTGCAGCCCTTAGAGGCCTTCCCTTTTCATAGTGCCCTTGGTACCCATGGTACATTTTACAAGGGGCTTAATTGTGGCCAGAGATGTGCCAATTGTGGGTACAAAGGTACAGTTTTGGGAAGGAACACAGGCCCTGAGAACCTGATTGGCAGGGACCCAGGGCATATGAAGTTAAAGTGCATCAAGTATCAGGCAAAAAGAGGCGGGGTTACTGCAACAGAAAACCACTTTCTTAAACATATGCTAAGCCATAGTATCTAATGGTCTTCCAATTGCTGTTATGCAGTTGTAAGTAATGCTGAGTTATGGCATAGCTTACATCTTTGTTTTTGTCAGGTTAGCAGAGAACACAAGCCACTAACCTTCAGGAACAGAACCAGCAGGGGCGATGATAGCTTCCCAACTCCACCCTGCACAAACCCTTAGAGAGCAATGATAAGCACTATCCTGCAAGAATGCACACAGGGGAAAAGGGAAAGAGATAAAATAACAAAAAGCAGCAGAATGCCACCAGAAGGCCCCCTCTGTCTTCTCTCTCTCTTGAATACGAAAGATGGAGACTCCGCTTGTTTGATATCATTCATGCAAGAAATAATAAAGCTGGGCCACTCAGGATACGCGTTCGTTTCGAGAGACTTCTGACCCTTTGCTAGGCATTGTTTGCAGAAAGTGCTCCGCACCTGAAGTTCATCTGTGGGAGCACGAAGGAAAAATAAAAGGAAATCAGGTCCACTGCAACCGAAAATACATCTCTCTAACAGAGAGTTTACCAATTTTCCATTGGGGCTAATCAACTAGCCCTGAAAGTAGGCGTTCAATCCTTAACGCATCGGGGAAGAGGCTCCGTGCCGAGCACAGGAGATCCTGTGGAGATAAGCGTTCGGTCCTGAACGCGTCTAGAAGAAGGATCTGCACCGAGCACAGGAGATCCTGCAGTGATAAGAGTTCAGTCCTGAATGCGTCGGGAATATAGCTCTGTGCCATGCAGAGAGGGGCAAATGTAGCAGAATGTGTTTGTCCTGAACACGCCGCATGGAAAGTTACTGGAGGGGAGTCCAAATTCAAGCTGCTCCAAATCTGATTGACAAGCACTAGTGCACTCTAAGGGAGTGGCTTATATACTCTTAGTTCCGCCCTTCCTGGAACTTAGAGAGCTGGCTTGCCCAATGTCTTCTGGGAACTGTGGTTCCTGCTATGGTGCTCTATTGCCCTGTCCTCACCCAACACTCGCAACTCAGCCAAACGATTACGGTTATGTGAGGAATGTGCCTAGGAAACTCCTATGTGTACGTTTTCACCACCTCAGGGCTCAGCCTACGATGGATAACCATGACAGTTTTGAACAGCCCTAATATGTTCAAGAATCCTTTTCCTTAGGGAACAAATAGTACTACCTGTGTATTTGAGGCCAAACTCGCATTCCAGTACATACACCACGTAAGTGGCATCACAAGTAATTCTTTGCTTAATGAGTATAGTTCTTCCCTTATGGTCCTTGATCTCCTTCATATACCAAAGGTTACAGGGACTTTATAGTTAGGCTGACATTTCACTCGTACAAAACCAGAGAAATTCAGCAGTTATAGTTAACTATAACTCGCGTCCCGCATGCACTGCTTATGACCTCACATATTACATCACTGATGACATGGTCATTGACATCACTGATGACATCTATGTCATGACAGTCTAGGGCTAGGAACAGCGCCCAGGTGGAGCAAGCAGAGAGTGATGTATCGGTCCAAAATATAAATTTTAAAGGAGTTCAACATCATAGCACAAGGAAGATTAACAATACAAGGGAGAAAAGTTGCACAGGGGTACTGAGGTCATGGACGCGGAGGCAGAGGAGGCAACAAAAAAGATGCAAACAAGCACGGAAACACAGAAAGCTCCATGTGAATCCAACAAGTGGGCAAACATCAACAAAATAATGGATAAAAAGACTGTGGTAAATTTGTCTGATCTTGTTCTTGCAGACTCCCAAATTGAAGTTTTGTCATTGGGTCTATTTTTTTGTCCAACAGCTTATTTTAATTACACCAAGAGTCGTAATGACTTATTTCACCAGAAAATTAAAACTAAAGTAGTGATATGCCACCAAATCTCCCTCTATGAATATCAATAGAAGAGAAAGACCCTCAAATTTAGAAATAAGTGACATTGAAATCCTTCACACTATGCGTGAATTAAAATGAAATGAAAATGTGATTACTGATCCTTTCTTAAATTTAATTAATGAGGATATTGATTTTGACTTATGTTGTGCAAGTGGGTTTAAACCTAAATCAATTTTTATGTCACAAATGGCCAATGATGCCATTGATGTATTTGAGTGATGTATGATAATTCAAAAGAATTGAAAGGAAAAGAGAGTACATTAAGGGTAATCTTGAAAAGAAACACATAGATGCCATTAACGCCTTCGCTGCGAGCGGAATTCCAGCCAGGTGCTGGACATTCCAATCGCGGGCGTGGTCGTGACGAGCTCAGCTCGTCATGCGCACAGCCCGCCCGTGCAGCATGACGAGCTGAGCTCGTCATGAGCAGGGAAGGGGTTAAGGAACTGCAAATGAATAAAGATATTGTGATCAAAAAATCTGATAAAGGGGGCAATTTAATGGTCTGGCCATTAGAGTTGTACCTCAATGAGGGATAGAGACAGCTCAATGATAGTAACAGCTATGAGCCATCCACTAGACAGAAATTTGAGAAAGCTAATCGAGACTATCACGATAAACTTATTGATTGGAGAGATCAAAATTTGATAGAGTGGGAAGAATATCCATTTTCTCAATTGTAGTTTTCCTAAAATTCCAGCATTGTATCTCTTACTTAAGTTATATAAAGATCCACTCAACACTCCAGGGAGACCAAATTGTCTCCTCTAGAGGAAGTATGTTGGAAAATACAACAAGATATGTAGATTTTGTTTCTTAGATCCTTTGTACAGTCCCTTCTATCATATATAAGGGATACAGGTGATTTTATAAGGCTGATCAATGATATAACATGGGAGGAGAATTATATGCTTATGTGTCTTGTTGTGAATAGCCTTTACACATGCATACCCCATGATTTAGGGATCAAAGCTAGCAGACATTTTCTGAGAGCCCTTTCTTTGTCTTATCTGCTTCATACCAAGAGGCTTCTTGATATGATGTATGTGTGTTACCAACAATTTTTTTCATTTTTGATAAGAAAATCTATAGGCAAACCAAGGGGACAGCGATTGGGACCTGCTTCACCCCCAGCTATGCAGGTTTGTACCTTGGCTGATGGGAGAAGTGGGTCACCAGTAACATCCGTCATTTTGACGAACACGTCGTCCTCTGGGTGCGCTATATAGATTAAATTTTTTGTATCTGGAAGGGCAGCAATGAGGAAGCCCATGAATATGTCAATGTACTCAATGACAACTCTTTAAATCTAGCATTCACCGGTCATATACATCAGACTAAAATAGAATTCCTAGATTTACAAATGGAAGTACGAAACCATAAACTAGAAAGTAGTCTCTTTCATAAAGAAACAGCAGATAATAGCCTGCTTCATGCAGGAAGTTGCCACCCTAGGAATTTGATACAAAGCATACCATATGGTGAAATGCTTACGACCAAAAGGAACTGCAGTCCCGAATTGGCCTTTCAAAAAAGAAATGAGCTCCATGAAATATAGAATTTTGGAAAGAAGGTATTTCTTAAAATCAATACAACAATCTTGTGATAAGGCAAGGCAGGTTCAGAGAGAAGAATTACTGACCCCAAGAACAAGGAACACTCAAGACTGACAACCAGGGAGATTTATCACTTCCTTCCACAGCCAGGCATGGTAAGCCAAATGCAGCCATATAAAATTCTGGCAGGGACTGAAAATGGATGAACATTTAGTCAATCACATCAGAGATAATCCACAAGTCACCTTTAGAAAAGTACGTCCCTGAAATAGATTTCTCAGCCAGAGCCTAGTTAAGTCTGGGTGTGGTGCTACACGTACAGGGCTTCTTTACATGTGGAGCATGCAAAACCTGCAAATAAAGTAATAATTGCAAAATGGTTCACCTCTCAGCAGATCATCGACCATACAAAATAACCAAACATCTCACATGTAACTTGGACTATTGTGTGTACGCGTTGCGCTGCCCATGTAATAAGTATTACTTTGGGCAAACAATTCATAAAGATAAAAAGAGAGTGCTAGAACATATAGGGACAATTACTAATGAGGACAAACAGTACCCCATTGCAAGGCATTTTAAGCTGAAACATGAGAAGAACATCAGCCACTTACAATTCTGTGCGCTAGACAGAGTTCCAATTCGAGAAAGAGAGTGCAACAGAGTACAGGAACTAAGCAGACTTGAAACAAGTCTCATTATTGGATATGGTACCCTTCACCTGGATGGACTGAAGAGTTGGCAGTCCACCTAGGTTGATTTGGCGCACCCCACGTTATCTCTTTGTATGTGTGCATAGCACATGTGAAAGTGGTTCAAAAGTCCAATGGAGCCCTGCACGTTTATAATATTTTTAGCATGACTCTAAAATGCTTAATCTTGATTTATGTTTATGTCGACAATGACGTGCATGTGATTATTTATGTAACTGCAAATTGGCGTTTACAATGTTGACAAAGGCAATCCATTCCTGAAACACATCCAAGAGATTGTTTGCTGAAGCCAAGCATTAAAATTGGATCAACACGCTTACTGAGTGACGACCTTCCTTGCAGTACGTAGAGGGAGTTTTGTAGATATATATATATAAAATAGATGTATAAATATGCAAAGAAGAAGCAGAGAACTCTGGGTAGTTACCGCGTTTAGGTGGAGAGCAGCTTGTGTTTAAAGCACCCTAAAACACCAGTGACACTCTGAATTTGCTCACCTCAAATGTCTGCTTTTCTATCAGAGCTTTTAAGCATAGGATTAGCACAGTGCCATCCACCGAGATAGAAAGGGACAAAGTCTTTTGCTATTTCTACAGAAAGGTCTTTAAGCATAAGATTAGGACAGTGCCATCTAAGATGACCTGTAAAATGACAAAAGCCTTTCACCACTTCAGGCACAGTATAACAGCTTTGGATTGGTAACATACCAACCAAGCCAACCTGAAATGAATAAAAGCAACCCCTGACACCTGTTTCACTATCATTATAGATCTTCAGAGAGATTTAGCTTTGTCCAGACACAAGGGAGCACCCAGTATAAATCAAATCAAAACCCTTTCAGGCATAGAGTGATGCATAAATTATGCAAAAAGAAGCAGAGAACTCTGGGTAGTTCCCAAGTTTAAGTGGAGAGCAGCTCCTGTTTAAAGCACCCTACAACAGCAGTGACAATCTGAATTTTCTCACCTCAAATGTCTGCTTTTCTATTAAGTTTTTAAGCATAAGATTAGCACAGTGCCATCCACGCCGGATAGAAAGGGACAAAGGGCCTGATTACGAGTGCGGCAGTCATCTGATTGCCGCACTCGCAGTGGTGATCCACCGTTTGACGAATTATGAGTTTCAAAGTCGTACCGGCGGTGCACCTCTGGCTGCACCCTGGCAGTGGCGGAGCTGCGCCACAATGTAGAATGCTCAACGGGACTGCACCAGTCCTGCTGAGCATATTACGAGTTCCTGCACCGCCAGCCATTTCATGGCGGAAGCCTAGTCATGAAAAGGCTGGCAGTGCAGGAGCAAAGGCCCCCATGCCCTCCACCATAGGGATACATTCAGGGGGGCACAACATGTGCTCCCCTGTATGTATTCCCCCAAAGTTCCAGCATGGCATGGATGTCACCGTCCATGCCGTACTGGAACTTTTTTTACCGTTCCCATTACGGTGGCTGTTTTCCAGGCTCTGCCATGGGAAAGGCAAAGGACCGTCTGCCTTACACGAGTTCAACTCGTAATAAGGTGGGCGGTCCTTCACGGCTTTGGCGCAGCTGTGCAAGCGGAGAGCTGGCGCAACTGTGTCAAAGTCATAATCAGACCCAAGGTCTTATGCCATTTCTACAGCAAAGTCTTTAAGCATAGGATTAGCTCAGTGCCATCCACACCGAGATGTAAAATTACAAAAGCCTTTTACCACTTCGGGCACAGTATTACAGCTTTGGATGGTAAAATACCATCCAAGCCAACCCAAAATGAATAAAAGTAACTCCTGACACCTGGCCAACCTGAAATGAATAAAAGCAACCACTGACACCTGTTTCGCTATCATTATAGCTCTTCAATATTGGGTTTCTTTTATATACAGGATACTGGTGCTCATTCTCTCAAAAATGCATTGTTGGTTGAGTGTTATATCACAAATATCTTGTAGCAGACCACACTGTGTGACTCTATTGAACACAATGAGTAATATCTAAATACATTGTAGGCTAAAGGGCAGATTTACAAGCCCCTTGCGCCACTTTTGCGTCACTTTTAACATGGGAAAAGTGATGCAAAAGTGGCGCAAGGGGCTTGTAAATCTGCCCCTAAGTGCCTATTTTCAGTCCCAATACACAAAGTACTATGAAGATGTAAATGAAATATTAAAAATAACTTGTGTACGTCAGCATTTTCATACATTAGGAAGCATGATATTGGACTGTTATTATGCCAATTATATCAAGTCACAGTGTTTATCACGCAGAGATGAGATATCTACAATAACAGATTACAAATGTACATAAAGTTCCTCATCCGCATTAAGCCCTGAAGGCTTTTTTATTTTTTTATTGGACATTGAAGATATACATAAACTCATTAAAAAAATAGAAGAGCAAATTAGGAGTATGGGCAATCAAGATGAAAGTAACAAAATGGAAACAGCAATGAAAATCAAACTTGATAAATACGAAGCGGAGATTGAAGTCCGTAAACAGAGAAAGTTCATAAGAGATTAACAGGATTATGTGAATGGCACTATATTTACATTTACAAAGCACTTTGATGCTCTCATAAGACAATATTCTGCGGGCCAAGTCCCAGAGTATGCATCTTCAGAGGAAAGGATGAGTGATTCAGTTGCAGAACAAATTGAAAGAGAGGGAACATCAAGAGTACAAATCAGGACAACATTTTTAGAAGCGATAAAGTTGCTATATATCAACCAGCGCATGCCAAGGGGCATAGGATGGGGCAGAGGCAGTGGAAAAGGCCAATTGACAAACAAACAAGCCACAGATACCAAAAAACAAGAAGAAGTTGCAGGAAAAAGGCGATGTCAATTACACGACCAACAGAAACTATAGCAACTGTTACATCACAAGAAGAAGACTTAGTAGTCAACCTGTCTAAATATAAATTAACCATGGAAGAACGTAAACTCCTGAACAAAGGCCTATCCTTTTGCACTGTAAAACACTTTTACCACATAAAAACAAAGATTGGCACTTATACGTTTGTAAGAAAAGTAAAATTAGCGAAATTGTTCTCTAAAATAGAACAAGAAAATGGGAATGAACCTTCCCAACCGCCACAACAAACCGGCCTGACAATAGAACAAACATCAGTTGTCAAGACATTATTTGATTTAATACATGAATTAGAAGACAACGACCTGACAGAAATACAAATATTGGAAGAACTAAATATGCATACGGAGAGTGGTTAATTTGTAAAAAAAGAAGTGCCGGGGCTCTCGTCAGGAAGCAACTTCGACCAGCCTCCTGTCTGCTGTTAGTGCTGCCTAACACAGAACCAACAGACCCCACAAGCGGGGATGGAATGTGGCGCAATGGCCAGAGCGGCCGACCTTGGAGCTGGGGAACCAGGTTCGAGTCTCGGCATCGGCTCAACATCCTGTGATTCTGGGCAAATCACCTAATCTCCCTGTGCATACCAAAAATAAATGGTGCTCAAGCGCCAGTGTTGATGATTAAGTGCCGGTGCTGAGCACCGGAAAGCACCGGCTCAAATTAAGCAATGAATACGGACCAACACAAATATAGCAATTGCAAACCTAAGTCTAAATTTTGCCCAACACTGACCCCAGGAAACAAAATTAATACCTATTATGATCTGGTAGTAGCGGATCTGGAGAGACTAGAAAAAAAAATATTAATAGAAAGAAGGAAAACTTAACGAAAGGCAAAAGAAGGGCTCTAGAACATCTTGCCAAAGAGAACTCAATAGAGATCAAGTCCACCGACAAGGGCGGAAATATAGTAATCCTTGATAAACAGGACTATATGAAGGAAGCATAATGCCAACGGAATGATTAATCCGATTAAATAAGAATCAACTACAACCTTATCAATAAGCTCTCTACTGAAATGCATAAGAATCTGAGAAAATGGTTCAACAAGTTTCTAATAAATGAACATGAATTACAATATCAGACTAATGAAATCCCAGTAATAGCTACAATTTATTACACGAACGAACCCACCAGGAAGACCCATTATTTCCAGTTGTGGTTCTCTATATGAGAAAATGTCCACATATATAGACTACTACCTATCTCCTATGGTGGTGACATTGAGTTCTTATCTGAAGGATAAAGGTGACTTCTTAAGAATCCTGGCAAATACAGCCTGGCAAAAGAAATACTTACTAGTTACTGATGACATAGTATCCTTGTATACTTTAATCAGACATGAGGTAGGCCTCAAAGCAGTACAATACTTTCTTAAACAAAGAAACATCAAGGGAACACAACGCTCACAAATGCTACTCAGCATGATTGACGTGCTTGAAAAACAAATATTTTCTATATAATCATCAAATATTTTTACAAACACGAGGGACTGCGATGGGAGTTTCCTTTTTCCCCAGGTATGCAAACCTAACAATGGGCTGGTGGGAAAAGTAAATAGTCTAGAGCGAAACCAATGAATAGCATGTGGAGAAAGTGATACTCTGGCTCTGATTTATTGATGATTTGTTCATTATTTGGAACAGAGCACGTGAAGAACTCCATACCTACTTCACAATTTTGAACACAAATGCCACGCCCCCTTTCTCCACAACTCTGCAAACACGCCTCAAGGGGCACTGCTGCTTGTGGGGAAGAAGCCCACTTTAGTCCTGAGGCCCTCAGGAGGCATGGGGACGTCATCCCCCCACCAGCAGTGCGCCAAGAGGCGTGTTTGCCGAGTGGTGGAAAAAGGGGAGGGGCCCGACCACCTCTCATCAATCCCGCTGTGTAGGGCTTACTGGAGGTAACAGGAGGTCTTCTTGGCCCCTAAGGACCCTCAGCAGCCAAGAGACTTCATCCCCCAACCAGGAGCGCACCAGGAGGTGCATTTGCAAAGTAGTGGAGAAAGGGGGCAGGGCCTCCTGCGAGTTGTTGCTTTTTATTAAATATATTTTTTAGGATGGACCATTTTGGGCCCCGGGGACCCCATCCCCGGGGCCTGTTCCTTAAAAAAAATGTTGGATTAAAAAAATGGGAGGGGGGCTGCACGGCACCCCCGCTGATTTTGGCCCCAGGGACCCCATCTCCAGGGGCCCACCCTCTATTTTCATTTTTTTTATTACAAAGGGAAGGTGAAATGAAGTACAACACTGGAGAAGGTAGGTACCTCATTTAATGTGTCTCGTCACATCAGCTCCCAGGCAGCAACTGCCAGAGATAACACATTCTATGTTCCACGCAGGGAACAGTGCCACGAGGCATACAGTGAGGCAGAGACGTTCTCCATTCTACACAGATCCCCACACACCTCCCTTACTACACAATAAAGAACAAAAGGAAGAGAATGTAAGGAAAAAAGGAATAATAACAAAATAGAGAGAAAACAAGATTGAACAACAAGGAAACACTGCATGATCAATGCATAACATAGTCTTGAAACTTAATAGGAGTTGATCTTGCTCTGGAAGAACATCTTTTGGAAGAAGAGTAGTCCGAGCGAACATTCCTGGAAGAAGGGACAACATTAGCAGAAGAACAACCTGAATGAACAGGAGTTACCTTTACAGAAGAAAAACCAGAACGAGCAGAATGATCGCAGGGACCAAAATGAACCCCCATCTTCTCACCAACATACACAGCTTTGGATTGAGGAACAACAGAAATGGCACACTTGTTCCAAACTTTTCCATTCTCCAACACCACCACACGATCTTTCACCTCCTTTACCTTAGCCGGAGCAGAAAACCGAGAAGTTCCCTTGCGGATGAAACCAGGCTTTTTAATTCTTACCCAATCACCAACACACACAGGGGAAACTCTTCCGGAAACAGTGGCGTACTTCGATTGAACTCCAGATCTCACATCCGCTACCTTGCCAAGTCTACTCTGATCAACTTCTTTCCTGGACATCCAGTCTTTATTCAACTTTGAACCAGCAACCCTGCCCCTGAGCAGGGTGAAAGGAGATATCCCAGTACTAATATGAGGGGTGGTCCTAATCTCCCACAACATATCAGCAATGGCAGTACGCCAGTGCAAACCATTCACTAAAGCCAATTGTAGTTGATCTTTGACAACACGATTAAAGCGTTCAACCAAGCCGTTGCTGTGGGGGTGATAAAGTGAAGTTAAAACGTGTTTAATACCATGTTCCCTAAGGAAATTTTCCATTTCCAAAGACACCAGTTGGGTCTCATTGTCGGTCACTAATTCCTCATGAAACCCCTCGCGGAGAAACACCTCCTTGAGAAAACTAATGATAGACAAAGAATTCACACACTCCACAAACTTAACCTCCGGCCACTTAGACATGTAATCCACCAAAACCAAAGCATACAGAGGAGAATCTCCAGTGATACCAAAAGAACCAGCAACATCGAAAGCTAATTTACACCAAGGTAGATTCTTGACAACAATCGGTTCGATGGGAGAGGGATAAGTTACCTGAGTCTTGTCACTTAATACGCACGCACAACAATCCCTGACATAATGCTCGATGGACCTGTCTACCCCAGGCCACCAGAAATCCTCTCTGACCCTGCGCTTCATAGCACGAATGCCAAGATGACCCTTGTGAGCTAGATCCAAAACCTTTTTTTGAATACATGCCGGAACAACTAGAAGACCACACCTGCGTAATATACCATCCACCTTGGACAATTCATCACAGACCCTTTTAAAAGGAATTAACTCTGGGGACAAATCCTTGTTACTCACACAAAATAATGGGACGCTAGTTATTGCAACAAAAACTACAGATTATGTGTACGGGGGAAAGGGAAGTCATTATCTTAAAGACGAGAACCCTCACTCACCCAAGGGTGACATGCTTCATCATTGGGTCCCCTCTTACACACTGCGACCGCAAGGTACACAGTATGGGCTACAACTCTCCCTCTGGAGAGGAGCGTGAGGTGTGATCTAAGGTAGAAACTCCCATAAGGTGGAGGTAAATTTATATTACCGCCTAGGTGAGTCTATGTATTTTTACTTAGAAGTGCTACGGTACGCTCTTGATCACGTGTGTGGTTTAATCACGTGTGTGGTGTTAAGGGTGTCATATTGGTATATTACATTGATGAAACTGACAAGATTGTTTGTCTTTTCTAGACACTGGACCGGACTGCAGCTGGTACCATGTCATAATAACCATGACAATTAAGTATGGTTTTTAAACATTTAATTTTTACCTAAGTTCAGCAGAGTGACATTGCTCTAGGTCCTGATGAATGCCGCGAACCTTGTTGGTCATTTGGCAGAAACATGTTGACCTTTGACGAATAGGACATTCTTTCAGTCCTATATATCACTGACCTTTTTAACCCTAGTCTATGGGGACATGGAATAAATTGAGTTGAGTCACCCATGAGCTAGTTTTAACGCACTGTTAGTTTTTCTTTTGCACTCTGCCCCTCACCCCAATCGCTTACATTGGGAATACCAGAAAACACCTCACGCTCCTCTCCAGAGGGAGAGTTGTAGCCCATACTGTGTACCTTGCGGTCGCAGTGTGTAAGAGGGGACCCAATGATGAAGCATGTCACCCTTGGGTGAGTGAGGGTTCTCGTCTTTAAGATAATGACTTCCCTTTCCCCGGTACACATAATCTGTAGTTTTTGTTGCAATAACTAGCGTCCCATTATTTTGTGTGAGTAACATATTCTCGAGTGGTGATGTGGATGCTTATATTCACTCCTTTTTCTATAACCCCTTAGTGAGAAACCGACAAATCCTTGTTGGCAGGCCAACCATGGACCAAATAATCAACTACCAATTTAATCACCTCGTCCTCTGAAATAGCTTGTAACCATTCACGCTCAGAAAGTGCGCCCTTCACAATGTCAGCAACGGTACCAACAGCACACACAATGTCAAGATCTTCCTCAGTAATTCCACTGACGTCATCAATAAGAGGTAAACGAGATAAACAATCAGCAAAGATGTTTTTGGCACCAGCAACATACACCAAACGATAATTGAATTCCTGTAACCTATATTACCATTTGGCAATACGTGGAGTGGCACGACCTCCACCTTTGGTAGTGAAGAGATCAACTAATGGCTTGTGATCGGTCCTGAGGATGAATTCATTTCCCCACAGGAAATTTCGAAAGTACTGAACACCCCACCATAAGGCTAACGCCTCTTTCTCAATGGTAGAGTAAGAACCCTCAGCACCACGAAGAGTCCTGGAGGCAAATGCAATGATCTCCTCACGACCATCACTTCTCTTTTGCATGAGGACAGCACCCAACCCAATGTTGCTGGCATCTGTAGAAACAATACATTTGTCATTAATGTCGAACAACTTCAAAGGTCGTGCTTGAACAATTTCTTTCTTGAGAAGAATAAACTGATCAACACACTTATCACACCACAAACTTGATGTTTTTCTTCAGTAACTCACGCAAACAGGAGGTCTTGTCTGCAAAATTTCCCACGAATTTGGCATAATACTCTACTAAGCCTACGAAAGAACGAAGTTGATCTTTATTGGTGGGTGGAGGTGCATTTTGAATGGCATCTAAAATCTTAACTTTGGGTTCAATGCCTTTGCTAGAAATATGGTGGCCTAAATAATCCACACCCTCCAAAAAAAATGTGCACTTATCCCTCCTTAAGGTAAGCCCATGTTGTCTCACAATATCCAGTACATGTTTAACTCTACTATCATGCTCAGCTTCAGTTTGTGCATACACCAATATATCATCTTGGAAAAACACAACTCCCGCTGTGTTTTTGAAAAGGTTGCCCATAAGGCGCTGAACCACAGCGGAAGCTGATGCCAAACCAAAAGGCATACGTTTGTAACGGAAAGCTCCTTCAGGTGTTACGAAAGAGGTAAGATGTCTGGAATCCTTGCTTAGCTCAACCTGGTGGTACGCTGAGGAAATGTCAAAAGATGAAAAATACTTGGCACCGTCTAACGTCGTCAGCATTTCATTTATATTAGGCAAAGGCTGACGATCAATCCATATATTAGCATTGAGATCGCGCAAGTCTACACACATTCTAAGAGACTTATCAGCCTTGCGTGCAAGAACTATGGGGGCCAACCATTCGGAACCTTCAATGGCTTCGATTACATCCATGTTACACAAACGTTCCAGTTCATGCTTCAGTTCCATACGCAAACTCAGGGGTACCTTACGCACCTTATGCGCTACCGCCTTGGCACCATCTTTCAAGATAATACGGTGCTGAAAACCTTTTAGCTTGCCTAGTTTATCACAAAAGTCTTCCGGATACTTCTGAATCCATTCATCACCTGATAAGTGTCCCACTGCCTCCTCAGTGGATAAATTAGAGGATGAGGACGAAGTATAAAATTTGCATGCTTCACGCCTAGACAGGAACATGTCGGGATGATTGGGATCAAGAATGATACCAAGCTCTCCTTGCTCCTCCCACCCCAACAAATTAGCACCATCCTCTACTATGTATACGGTACTAGTAGCAAAATCCCCACAGAATTCCAATTTGGCTTCAAATTTGCCAAGAACATCTACTCTCTTGCCCCCATACGCAAAAATCCTGATGTTAGACTGGTGTAATTGAATGTCTTCAATCCCCCCAAAATCCTTAGCATTAATGAGAGTAAATGGGGAACCGGAATCAGCCAAGAAAGTTACATTTTACCCATTCACACTGATGACACATGCGGGAGATTTTCTCTTGCGTAAACTTCCCATGGACGCAATTTCAACAACACCCTCAGATGGTAAAGATGAAGAAGACAACATTAACAACTCATTGTCATTTTCGTCACTAGAGTCAATAAAGTCCTCTTCAATGGATTTGATGATCTGCATATTTCCTTTGTTGGACCCTTTAGCCTTGCAAAGACGAGCCAGATGACCTTTCTTTCCACACTTGAAACAAGTCTGGTTCAAGGCAAAACAGAACCTAGCATTCCCTAAATGAGATTTGCTCCCACATCGGAAGCAAAAAGGTTGCATCTTGTCAGGCTTGACTTTGGGCGAAGGTAGAGGAAATGAATTCCGCATCGCATTCTCGGTGGAGACTTTAGTAGACTTGACTTTGTGCTTTGCTGATAACTGTTTAACTTCAGTAGGTTGAGAATTGCTCATCTCCTTCATGCAAAATTGAGAATGCTCGATGCTTCTTGCAATAGTAAGGGCTGTTTCAAGATCGGGATCGTCGGATGACAAAAGCTTTTCTTGAATTTTTTTGTTGCATGTACGCTCGATGAGTTGATCACGTATGATTTCATCTCTAAACTCTCTATAATTGCAAGTAATGGCAAGGGTTCTGAGCGCAGCGACAAAATCATCGATAGATTCACTAAGGAACCTGGGCACGTTGTAAAAATCTATGTCGCTCAAGCACAATGTTCTTCTTGGGATTAAACCTTTTATCCAAAGTTTTAATCAGTGATGCATAGTCATCAATGATTAATGAATCACCACTGTCCCCACCACTCACAAGGGTGCTGACAACCTCAAGAGGTAATGTTTTCAAAATTCTTCTACCTTCAGCACCAAGATTATAAATAAGAAGTGCCTTTTTCTTCTTTGAGGTGAACGTATCGCCATCAATGGCTTCTAGATAACTCTCGAATGTGTCCTTCCATTGTTGCCATAAAATGGGAGGAGAACCAGGAGATTGTAAAAAGGGTGGCGGAGCTAACACCCGATCCATAATCACACTGCGCATGGGTGAGTTGCTGCCCACACAATTATGACAAATTCCAAAATGCCAAATATGCAAATGAACACAGTGAAAATATTATGATGCCCACAGTGAGTGCAACACAGAAGAGGGAATAACAACCTCAAACAGATAAGGAATGATGTGCTGTGCAGATACGTAATAAATGTTGAAAGCTGTGCATCAGCGAGGAAAACACGGTAAGGTTGATTTAAAAGAGCACTAATAAGAAATGTGAAGATTCAGTACATGAGAATAGATGTTAAACAGCTGTGCGCATCAGCGAAGAAAACATCAATAGTGTTGTTGTTGCAGTGCGCAAAAAACACAACATTTCAGTACTCTATTAAAGGAGCTGTGCGCATCAGCGTGAAGACAACACGCACATTAAGTGAAAGTGTGCTGGTGCCAAAGACGCGAAATCCGCTTAAACAGCTGTGCGTATCAGCGAGGAAACGCACACGCGTTGCTATGGCAACGCATTCAGTGATGAGGAAATCCAAAATGGCTGCACGTTGCGACGTTACGTCGTTACATGGGGGTGCCAGGCAGGTCAGGCAGGGCCGTCAGGCAGATGCGTGCGACGCGTAGAGTGTCTGATGAGGATGACGTCATGGAAAGCACAAGGAGCAACAGAAGACTGCTCAATAGCGCGCGCTTGCTGAAAAGCCTCACGCCCCCGCAGTCCCTGCCGGCTCCCAACCTCCTGCGGGATCGAGCATTGCTTTTGGACAGAGGGAGCTGTTGACATGCAGCTCCCTCTGCCCAAAAGCAATTCTGCTCCACTTCATGGAAGCGAGAGCATTTTTACTGCTCTCGCTTCAATGAACTGGAGCCGAGTTTGCTAGGGATTTCGCCAGGCCATAGCAAACTGCAATGTCCTGGGGGTGGGCACCCTGGGGCATTGTTGGAGCCGGCCCTGGGGGGTGGGGGTCCCCAGGGCTATTTACGGCTCCATGAGGGGGCAGGGCGGCCCACCTCCTCTAAATCTTAAGTCCTGGGGAGTGTAGTGTAGTTCCTATTTCCCTAATAGGCTCTGCGCATTGGAATAATATAACCTATAGGCTTGACATAGGACTAAGGTCGGTATGTCCCTATCGAGTATATTAAACTTAATTACTTGTGCCAGCTAGCTCAGAGGCCACTAGAAACTCCTTGAGAACAAGAAGGGAGTAGTTTCTGGCAACCGAAAAACATGACAACTTTGTTTCCCTTTAGAATCGGAACACGTCTCAGAACCGTGGAAACAATAGATAACAGTTTCACTCAGTCAATCGTGCACGCTTAGTTTCTACAGAGTTACACAGAAAGGGAAGACGGGCGTTTCAATAAAAGGGTTTTATTGAACAGTCTTGTTTCTCGTGTAAGAGATATGTGCTGGTACGATCACAAGACAGTATGCAAGATAAATAATGTACAGTGTAAGCAGTAGAAATAAATAATACTGCGCTAGCATTATCTTTTAGCATATATTCACGTACATAAATAACATGAGCTAAAAATGCGAGTACTCATACGATGCGTCTCTAAGCTAGTTCTACCCCAATGTACCTAACCTGGTCTAGGTGTAGGGAAAGGTAAGAAGTAGGCAAAGTATTCTCTAGTATGGTATACTAAGAGTATGTTAAGTATAGTACGCCAAGTATGCCAAGAGTCCCTCTAGGTTCTAGTCAGCTCCATACCTTGAGAATGAGAGAGGTGGGAATCTCTTGCCGGATCTGGAACTCTAACAGCCCGTGAAGGGAGTCAGAACACTGGAAGCTGGATTTGTCTGCGTGCAGGAATGGCAGCGTCTTCTCAGTGCGTCAGGCCGGGATACGGGCTCCTCTGAAGACGAGGTCTCCTCTGACTTGCTTGGGCAAGGGAAGGTATATTTATACCTGGTAGGTGTCTTGGACTGTTAGCATTGACGTGAAGTTGGACAGAGGAAGACGTCAGGAATGAACCCTTAAGGTATAACGGTTCATACATAATAGATGAGTTCTTGGAGAAATCAATAGTCCTGTGCTAGGGGAACTCCCGAAGCTTAAGGGTCTGGTTTCTAAGAACTCGTTGTGACGTTAGGGTGGACGGATGTCGGTGACCATGCCTGTATTTGGACTGCACGGTTAATGCCTAAATAAGGACAGGGATTCTATGCCTATATAAGGGCAATGCGAATTGTGCCTATATAAGGACATGATTCAGGAAAACCTATATACGGACACCTAAAGCGGAATACAACACCCACTCCACTTTCGAATGAACGATAATACTAAATGCTAAACATTTAAATGCTAAACATAAAATTGAGTACCACATGTTGCTAAAAACATTCCTAAAAGCATATTAAAAGAAGTTTAAAATAAACTGTTGAAATGCAATAGGTACTGTACATTTAAAGCATCGTTTTCATTCTAAGCATATAATGGAAGTAAAATGCAACGTGAATGAAACAGAAATATATACATATGATGAAATGGTCGATAAGTTTTCAAAAATCAAAGCCATTGCATATCATGGTATTAAATGAAATGTTAGACAAGTAAGGTGACAATGTGTCCCTGGAAGTATTCAAAGAAGTCTGTTTTATCAGACTAGTTCTACTGTAAGCAGATTGTTCTTTGCCATGTCATTTCAAAAATTAAAAAGAAAAAGTTCAATTTCTGGGAAAAGTTCCAAGTTTTGAAAATATGAAGGCCAAATTTCATTGTTGCCCTGGTACACTGTGAGCCGAATCAAAGTCAGTGTATGGGTCTGGCGTAAACATGAGATCATCTATTTCCGTAGCCAAAATATCGTCCACCGAAGTTGGTGACATTTGGAACTCCTCATTCAGAAGGTTAATTGCACAGAGATGAGAAACATCGCTTTCAGCAGAATGTTCGCGTCCGTTGTTACCTGTGTGCCTGTTGATCCATCTCGTACCTCAGCAGCTGCCGGAAGCGTCTGTGAGATCTCAATGAATGCCGTCATCAGGATTGGTAGCCTCTGGGGACAACACACAGCATGGGCCGTTATCGGGTCCAGCAGACCATCGACATCCGTTGGCATGACTGATGGGAGTGTTAGACAGGTGTCTAGCATGCATTCTTCACCGCAAAACAGGCAGCGTAGAACAGGTAAGATGCAATCTTTTTAAACAAAAGGAGGGAAATCAAG